>MJUU01032883.1:10752-22854 GCA_002080025.1 Modiolus philippinarum | reverse complement strand
AGACTGTATAAGTAAGTCCGGACTATTGTAGATTACAATTTGGATATCACACTGTATAAGTAAGTCCGGACTATTGTAGCTTACAATTTGGATATCAGACTGTATAAGTAAGTCCAGACTAATGTAGCTTTCAATTTGGATATCAGACTGTATCAGTAAGTCCGGACTATTGTAGCTTACAATTTGGATATCAGACTGTATAAGTAAGTCCGGACTATTGTAGCTTACAATTTGGATATCAGACTGTATAAGTAAGTCCAGACTATTGTAGCTTACAATTTGGATATCAGACTGTATAAGTAAGTCCGGACTATTGTAGCATAAGTAAGTCCGGACTATTGTAGCTTTCCATTTGGATATCAGACTGTATAAGTAAGTCCGGACCATTGTAGCTTTCAATACGGATATCAGACTGTATAAGTAAGTCCGGACTATTGTAGCTTACAATTTGGATATCAGACTGTATAAGTAAGTCCGGATAATTGTAGCTTTCAATTTGGATATCAGACTGTATAAGTAAGTCCGGACTATTGTAGCTTACAATTTGGATATCAGACTGTATAAGTAAGTCCGGACTATTGTAGCTTACAATTTGGATATTAACTGTATAAGTAAGTCCGGACTATTGTAGCTTTCAATTTTCCCTTGTCTTGCACCTACTTTTTCGTTTTACCCTTTTTTTCATTTTTGGCTCTTTACAATTCTGTCCGGTAATTTTGTAATAACTCTTTTTTCCAAACTCTATTTGCCTTTTGGTTTGATAAAAAGCAAATATCGGACGAAGAGCAAGTCACACGTCATCCGTGGAAGGTGTCAGGTAATGTGATAATCATAACTTCTTCCATTCAAGCATTAGTGGGGGTAAAGATAACATGCTTTGATCTGATCAACCCCACATATATTCATATATGACAACATTGGATAGCTTCCAGGTCTATAAATTTAATTTGAAAATAAAACCGAAACTAAAACTGTTCAACATGTTCAAATTTATATATATTATTCAATATTTGAAATGCAATCCATTGTATAAATATTTATCTTCACATTAGTAAGCACAGTTAGGGATAGAAATGGTTTTAGAAAATCAAATGAAAACATTGACACAAAGAATGAAACAAACGAGATAATGTGTTGAAATACGCTTTCTTTGTTAATCCACCTTCTTTTACTTTTTAAGTGGCCAGGATTTACGTATTTACTGTAATAAACTGTAGGTATATTTCTAAAGAAAATTTTAAAGTAATTTAAATGTAAAAAAAGAGAAAATCTTTATCAATAATCAACTGTGTCAATTTAAACTTACCTTCAATTCTATTAAGGTATTCATTTTCTTTTTGTATTTAATTCTAATTCTAAAAATCACGACATAATGACCAGCAAATAATTAACTGATTTTGTCAGTAGGTAAATATCGACACACAAATTTCAGTCATTTTTCAAAACACTCATAAATTTTATTTTAATCTCTTATGAATCATTGTAAAATTTCATAATTATATCGATGAAAATTTATACAAATTATAAGATAAATAAGCAGAGTAAATTTCCGTTTAAACAGTAATTTCAATTATTAGTAATTAGGGTTGTATACTAGTATATATATCAAAGACGTGTGAGAATGGGCTCCCTTCCCCTCCCCGTCGGCAAATAATATTTTTTTGTAATACAGTGACATTGCCAGTAGTACACTGGCACCAATCTAAAACATGTAGCATATTGTTGTGTAAGAAAATCCTTGTAATGATATCCTTTTTGGATGGACATTGACGCCAATGCTTTGAAATATAATTCCCACTTTTATCATCATATTTCTCCTTAATCATTATTACTTTTTTAATCAGAGTCGCTATAACAACATTGAGGAATATCATTAAATGTATTACACAGATGCCTGGACTCTACAATTCTGACAAACTGACTGAAATTAATTTTGACAATCAGCAATGTAATTTTGAAAAATTAGGAAGATGCATGGGCTCTAAAATTCTGACAAACTCTCTGAAATTTGACCTTGACAATCTGCAATGTTTCATACCAATTGATATGACCACAGAAAATCCACGATTCTAATAAAATATATCAACATCGATCTCATTTCGATTATGTCATTTTCTAGCGGACATTTTTATCTGAATATTTTGAGTCGTGACTTGTATAAGCATATCAAAGCTCCCCTTCAGAAATGTAAATGAAAACGGAAATGATATTTGATATATTGTTAAGACCTGAAATCCATAGGATAAGAATATCAATTTGGTGCAAAACAACCCGAAAAATGTAAACCTCAAAATTCGTGACTTGTATAAGCATTTCAAAGCTCCCCTTCAAAAAAGTAAATGAAAACGGTAAAATTAATCCACGAACTAAACAGTACGAATGATACATACAAATATGTCCATAACTACATACCTGAAACCCCATTCATTTGACCTGGTACATAGCCACCAAGATAAATTTTCTTTACCGTCAGGGGATGAAGCTTTAACTGTCGAACCCTCTGGGCTGCCTTGATTTTTGCTGCCAAATCTGCGTCTTGTCCTCCTAAACGTTTAGCATTTCTTTCCTCCCGTTCAACTACTTCAACTATCTTCTTTGTCTCTTGTTGACTTTTTTCTTGTATTTTTTTATTTTTATATATATGTTTTTGAATTTTCAAACGTTCCTCTTTTATCCTGCCTATATTTTTCTTATATTCATTCATTTGTTTCTCTAGTTTATGCAAATCTTCTTGAAGCATATCCATTCTGGTAGAAAGTAGATCAAAATGTACGACTGAATTGGATTTTCTGCTCTTAAATTCGAGAAGCACCTCTTCTAACTCATTCTTTTTCTCGTTAATTTCCTCTTGGACCATGTCGATATTATCTTGTATTTCCATTTCCCTTTTCCGACATTGTTTGCGTTCAGACATTGCATTTTTGAGCTGATCGCTTACCTTTTTAGAGTTAAACACTGTTCTTTGAACACGCGACATATCCTCATTCTTTCTGTTCACTTGTCGTCTGTAAGACTCCGATATTTCATCTTTCTTGCGCTCATATATTCTTATCTCTTGTAATAATTTTCTCGGATATGCCTCATCGGCAAGTACCCAATCTCTCATTTGACTAAATATTTCAGGCAGACCTTCCAGCGTATAGATCATATTATGCAAGATATTGCCGTAATACTCTAAATATGAATCTAGAGAAACACTTTTTGCTTCTACGTAGTCTTGGAATTTTCTGTTCAAAGCTGCCAGATTACTGGGAATTTCGTCTCCCCACTTCAGTATATTGTTTTCGTAGTCTTGTATTGTTTTAATGTCATGATTTTCAGCTTCTAGTGAAAAACTCAAACAATATTTAGTGAGTCTTTCAAATGCACGCTGCAGTTTATTATGAATGTCAGGAACCATTGAATCAAACAATCTGGCCCGCTCTACTACCTTTAATAGGTCAATTACCAGTTCTTTGTTCTCTACAAGAGCTTCGTGTTTCCGGATTTTTGAAAGCTCTTCTCCTAATTGTTCACATGTCCTACATTTTGGCATACCAGCATGCTCTCTAGCAAGTGATAACAGATCCATCCAAGAATCAACATGGTCGTCCGTGGCATCTTTTAGCCATTTATTCTTAAAATTGTTTACCGTTCGTTCTACTTCCTCCACAATAATGATAGCCTTTCTACGCTCCGATTCCAACGAAACCGGCCCTTTTTGGTACCTTAGGAACCCTCGGGTTTCAACTATTGTCAACTCCTTTCTCATTGTTTAAACTCCAATTATCTGAAAACATGAAATTTCAAATTAAACAATGTTACTTTGTCAAAAATGTCTTTCACTTATTTTTGCATTATTGGAAATTTATAAAAATACAGTAAGATATTCGTAAACTGTAAATTGATCCTTTGTATGATAATGACATTTCGTATTTTGTTTTAGGAAATATTTTAATGAAAAGACTGCTAAGACTACATATAGAATTGGAACACGGAAAACTACGTTACACCATAAGATATGAGTAATGGAGTCCAATAAAATTGGATAAAAATATAATAGATATGTCAGGATAAAGGAGTAGATATCAACATGTTAGTGAACAAATTAAGGAAAACAAGTCTGAGATGATAAAATACTTTCCCCTGTATATATATAAAGATTTTGAAACTATATGTTGAAATGACCGGAAAATTGTCCCCTCTTTTGGTCATTTGCCATTTGCTTCATCTATAAAAAATAATTAATGACACTTCTGATTCTAAAAATTACCTACTTCCATGCTTGTGCATCGCAGGAGAAACTAAAATAAACCGGACGCTTGCTAGAGACGTATAAATTAATACTCACCACGATTTTTCTTACATATTCATATAAAACAGTAAAATTCCAAGTTGCTTCCCAAGAATTAAACCTAATATTGATAAATGAACAATGTTTTGACTAAAAAGAAACATTATTAGACAATTCACTCATGTCTACCAACAAACCGTGCTTCTATGCACACCTTTGGCATTTGCAACTATTGATTCTGAAATTTATAAGTATTAATAAAAACTTCATTGAGGTACTTGCATGAGTTTACAGAGTTAATTCTCTCCTTTTATCTCAGACAGGATCTGAAGATAGGACTACCGTAATAAATATTGATATTCTCACTAGGGTTAACTAAACAAATTAATGGAAAGAACAAAAAATCGATTAATTTCCATAAAAAATGAATAAATGGTGTGTAATTGTTGACTGAATGTTTAAACCAAACTAGACTGAATGTTTAAACCAAACTAAACCGATTTGATATTCCATTTTTTTTTTATTTTAACAAGGCAATTATATTTGAACAATGCCTCCTTCTAATGTTTACGCTGTGGTAAAGTCCTTTGTCGAAAGGCTGCTCTGTTTGCCAAATTTAAAATAAAGACAGATATGCATTTCTGTGTACACACACACACACAAAACTTTGATGAAAAACACTTTTATTCATCTTATTTGATGATAACTTCAACTCTGTAGATTACTTTTATGACTGAACTCTTAATTATAATTCCAATTGCTATTTCAACGTTCAGTTTCATTGGCCAACGTCATAAACGCTTCTTGCCCATTAATACGCTCCGAGGAAAAATAGTGCAGTAAATGCTGACGTTAAATTCAGCGAAAACATTGTTGTAGGTTCAAAGGATTGGAATTATAAAAGTAATCGGACTTTATTCAGTTTGTGAGTGAGTCGGCCACGTGAACACATCGGTAAACTCCTCCAAAATTACTTTTATTCCTATAATAAAGCAATGTGGCTTCCTGGTTTTCAAACAAGATATCGATTTTCGAAGATTTATATATTGAGATTTTAGAATTCTAAAATATTTACACTGATGAAAACAAAACATTAAAACTGAGTTAAAAGACTGCCACCGAAAACCACACGAAATATACTGGGCAAAAACGTTAAGAATCATATTCATTTAAATTCTTGTTTCTTTATTTTCGTCTTAAAGCATGGGTATAACCACTAATCACATCAACATGACATTTTGCACAGTGTTCACCTTTACCATAATGAACATCTTCTGCAATTTTCAACTTTTCAAAATTTCCCATTTTTGAGAATAAAAAAAAATCACGGTTTTTGCAAAAAATCACCATTTTGACATTTTTATCGAGTTGTCAAATCTTTTGGCTGTTTACAGACTTGACCAAGTCCGACTGTCCCGAGTACCTATCGTTGTTTGCGTTTGTCTTTTGTCTTATTTGTGTTTTTCCTGTGTAGTTTCCTAGCAGATTGTGGCATGTAATTATAATTTTCAGCCAATGTAGGTGTTTCCTGTTGTCCCTTTTATTTCATTTGATTCACTGAAAATTGTTGAAAAGTGGCAAAGAAATTGGTATTCACATTAGGGTACCCATTTTGTCCCATACAAAAACTTCCACTTTTATTTTGGTCATTTTCAAAATTTGGAGGGTATGGTGCTTAGATTTAACATTTTAACTTAACAGTGTTGTTTGAATCATCAAGACACAGAAATTGTGGAAGAAATGGCTTCATTACATTGGTTCCTGACAGAAATTTGATTTGTTTTAAGGCGGGTAGATTTTTGGGGTAAAAATGCAAATTTTAGAAATTTATCTTTTTCGAGAAGGCATGGCCAGATGGAAGCTTGACCTCATAACTTCTTTTAAGTGTCTAACCAGGTAATCTCGAAAACATCAGACACGAGGTTCCACGACTAAATGGCTTGTGTGTGATTTGTTCAAATTAAATTGTGTTGTTAATCTTATTTATAATAGAAATCAAAAACCTTGATCCTTAACTTTTTTTGTTGAGTATACATAAAGCAAGTTTACTCTATGTTCCAACCCCTAAAACACTCGCAAGTAAGGAAATCAGTCATAAAAATTGGTATGTACTATTATTTGTTTAAAACTCTATTAACAGCACTTAAAGGTTCACCTCTTAAGAAAGTTGCGTAAATAAAAAAATACATACCCAGTTACTTAATAACTAATTGTTGTAAAATTTTTGTTGTATGATTTTCGATATTACATTTATGTTCAGTTTTACAATATGTCATCAAGGGTTAATATCAAAGTACTCTGCAACAATGAGTTACAGGACAAAAATCGGGGCAAAACGTATACTCAACAATGGACCTAATTTGAATTCAGGATTTGAATAGGACCGATAACCATTCCTCTAGATCGTTGTAATAACACGTTTTATCTGCACTGATGAGACATAATTTGTCGAAATGCGCATATGCAGAAAGTAAATTCACAGTTACTTCGGTATTTAGTTATATGTTACTGTTTTACAACAAAATATTAATTAAGTCGTTTTTTTCAACATAAAGAAAATCTATTGAATATCTAGAGAAAACAATTGAAGTTCATAATTATAGTACAATCAAGGCTTTTTACGTAGTATGCATGTTATTAGAAAGCAGAAATAATCGAAGCAATAACAGTTATTTTATTTCATGTAGATCGCTTTACGTCAATGGTCATGTGTCATAAATGTATCTATAAAAGAAAATAAATGCATTTGGATTGAAAGAAACTTAAACTGAATTTAGAAGAAATTTATTAGCCCAAGATCCCTTTTTACTGCAGACAAGTATCTCATTAAGGTAAAAATATTGAAAAACTGCGCCTATAATATTGTATGAAAGAATATGGCGTAAATGAACATGAGACCATAACATATACGTTAACTCCAACTTCAATAATTTTAATGAGCTGTATGGCTATTTCGGAAATTAATTCCTCATCAGCAGCACTAGAACCCAATCATAGGAAATCCATAATTTCAAAAATTTAAAATGCATAAAACCAAACGAAATCCAAATAATCAGTAATATCAAATATAACTAAGGACAAAACTACTATTGAGGGAGTTAAACCTTATAAGCATACATTTAGACAACAGTATACCTAGAAACAGTAAAAAGCAAGAAGATAGCTAACATTTTCCCTCCTTAGTTCCTTAGTTTCTAATGACATTCTAAGATAACAGAATCGTTAGGTGTTGATGGTCAGATAATAACAATAACCGTTAAGAAACTAAACCGTTTTTGATCGTTTTTGATCGTTTTTCACTTACTATTAAAAGTTTCTTCCTGTGGTTCATTTTCTTTCAAGTTGAAAAAATGGAATTTAACAAATAATGTATGATATTTCTTTTTTGTTCCAATTCTAGATTTCTAGAATATTTCAGACCAAGACCAGCACGAACGTACAAGCGAAAGAAAAAGTTGCAAACTAATATTCAAGTTTCACAGTTAGTTAAAAGATTCAACAGAACTGGGCATTTTCACATGAACTGTGGAAGGTATGAGACCGGGTGCACCAACGGGGTAAGTGTTTTTACTATGTATACATCTATGTATACATCACCATGTGAGAAATGATACTAAGTATGTCAAAGCTGAAATAGGAGTCAGAAATAAGTGATGTCCGACAGTTAAAATGACACATTTCGATGCTAGATATGGTCAAGTGAAGACATGTCTGTTTGTAGTTGCGACACCATTACATTTTAGTGGTCAAACAACTTTTAACTGAGGCGGCCATAGAATTATTTGGAATGGCAAGTCCACGCGTTCTTCCTTATATCATTGACAGGGCAATTTTCTGGTTATCAGTAAAAATCTGGTGGTGAAGTCTCCGTATTAGGACGATGCTATAGCATTTCGTGATACCTGATAAATATGCATATTAGGGGTAAGAGGGATTTCACTACTCAGTGATGGAGAAATTCTCAGCAGGAAATGAAAAAAAGACACTTTTAACGAAAAAAAAAAATCAAAAGTAAAGAATTTACTATATTTTTGACAAGCTAATTCATAACAATATTGTTGCGAATACGCAAGTTTCAAAATTTTAATATCGATTCTAATTTCCCACGTTCAGACATATAAGAGTGAAATGCATTTTTGGCTCTTCGAGATGTTTATTATTAATCTTTATATTTTTTTGTTTTGTTTTTGGTCTTCTCAACTGCATAGATGAACATGAGTTGTAGAAACGACCACGTTCAGAATTTTTTTGTCGTTTTGTGAATTTTAATTGTTGTGCATGGTAAAATATAAACTTAAATATAAAATAATTATATTCATACATTTGAATTTTTAAAAAATGATGATTTGTACTTCTTATTTTGATTTGAATGAAGGTTAAATTTCTAATAAATATTCACTTACCAGTTATTTAATTTTGAAAGACGTACAACCTGTATACAGATGATATATCATAACAACAAGCACCAGTTTACATATAATTAAAGGTAGTTTGAGAAGCCGAAAAATAAATACTCCACGAATTTAAATGCTATTGAAGTGAATACACATTCTATTGAAGTTGTGTTAATTAAAATACGACAGTTACATACTGAAATCTTGCATTCTAAGGTACAATATGAACACATGATACTGCTACCTTTACATTTAGTCACCTGGTAGTTTACAAGCTCTACCTATGTTGTTTGGAGACCAGAATTTGTTTCAAAAGCATCTATAATGTAAATTTTATGAGAAACGTCGGGGCTAAAGTATCATATAATTCATCTATATTGATAGATAAATTATGTTTCAATAGAATTTTCTTTTCACAGAATAAAATGTTGAATAGCAAATATTTATAGAATCAATTGGCATGAAGATTTGTCGATTTATCAATACTTCAAGCCATTCAACGTTCGATACACTACCTTTTTACATATTGACTGCTCATAATTAAGATCGAATAACTGTGTAAAGAATTATAAAGAGATAAATCAGATCGTATACAATTTAGTATTTAAATTTTATGATGTTTATCAGATCCAACATTTGTGCAAATTTTAACACGTTTAATATTAAGGTAAAGAAGGTTGTGATCCATTTGCCAACACCTTGTAAAAATACTGTAGCATTTCGGACATTCAGCCAAAAGTATTAACAGAATGACATTGAAACAATAAAACGTATTGACAATGTAATATATCTGTGAAGTGTTGACAGGAACAAAATAGTAGCATGTCACAATTAAGATACAGTCATGCTAACCAGCTTATAACCTTTTTTTTAAGAAATATGATCAAGAATTAATGCCCCAATATTTACATCTTTGATTCAATGGAGTTGAAGTCTACGTTAAATCTATCTTGTAGTGGTATGTTTTAGTTGTTGTTAGGGATAAGGAGTATCATCCCCCATCCCCTTTTGAACAGTCAAAATCAAAAGACCGAAATTATGGAAGAAATGCTGTTTATTTATATAAGGTCCATTGTGGTTTTTGAAAACCAGAAGCATGCACAAATAATAACGACCAATTTTTATTTTAAGTCAATATGAAATTTAAAGACTTATGACTAATTATACCCCACGAACGTAGTTCAGGGGGTATATAGGAATCACTTTGTCTGTCTGTCCGTATGTCTGCCCGTCTGTCTGTCTGTGATAGCAAACAATTTTTCATAACAGTTTTCTCAGTAACTACTCATCACTGCAAATAGAAATTTTGTATGCAAGTTTATAATGATGTCTTATACCGCAAGTAGCGATATCAGGATTGTTGGACATCTACTTCCTGTTTTCCGACTTAGTTAATTTTCGAGATCTTTTGTCAATTGTAGAAACTTTACGTAACAGTTTTCTCAGTAACTACTCATCACTGCAACTTGAAATTTTGTATGCAAGTTTAAAATGATGTCCTATGCTGCAAGTAGCGATTTCAGGATTGCCGGACATCTACTTCATGTTTACCGACTTAAATTATTTTCGAGATCTTTTGTAAATCGTAGAAACTTTTCCTAACAGTTTTCTCAGTAACTACTCATCACTACAACTTTAAATTTTGTACGCAAGTTTAAAATGATGTCCTATATTGCAAGTAACGATTTATGATTACTGGACATCAACTTCCTGTTTACCATTTTAGTTAATTTTCGAGATCTTTTTACGCAAATTTCACAAAATCTTAGTACACAATCGAATTGTGCAATTATAACTATTTTTTTGTGACAAATTACATTGGGGATCTTCTACTCCAAAGGGGAATGGGGGTATCATTTTGTGGCCCTCCAGGCCAATGTTTATAGTTAGACTTTGAAAAGGGCTGCATGTTTTTATATGGCTCTTGTGATAAATCCTAAGGACCCCATCAGAATTTGGCCGATTTGCATCTTCATTTATAAGGACCAATGCATCATTTTTTTTCATTGCTATTAAATGCATTTGCCAATATCCTGTTTTCAAAGAAATAGTAGTAAATGAAATATACACCAAGTATATGCTTCATTATAGACTATCAATATCTCTTTATACTTTAAATAAAGTACTTTTATCAACAAGAACTATAACCCAGGCAACTTGTTTTCAGAATAATGAAGTAAATTATGAATGTCAATACATTTGAGCTTTGTATGAAGCTTTCAGATACATGCATTTATAATGGCCATCATATTTGTAGTTTGCATGCATTACAAAAGCTTTAATAACGACCAATTCTTATTTTAAGTCAGTATGAAATGTTAAGACTTACTACTAATTTTTATCGTAAGATTGTTTGAAAAGGGCTGAATGTTTTTAACATGTATTTTATGCCCCCGCGACGATAAGTCGGGGGATATTGTTTTACCCTGGTCCGTCCGTCTGTCCGAGGGGGTACATGGTTTGTCCGCGCAACTCCTCCTACAGTTTTTATGCTAGACGATTTTTATTTTGCAGATCATTTGTACATATATTGAAGATGTGCATGTGATAAGGATTTTGATTTTGTGTATTTTTGTCAAAAATATACATTGTTGAACTTAGTCATTTTTTAGTGATTTTGTGATAGAGGGTATATAGTTTGTCCGCGCAACTCCTCCTACAGTTTTGATGCCAGGAAGTTTTTATTTTGCAGATCTTTCGTATCTATATTGAAGATGTGCATGTGGTAAGAATTTTGAATTTGGTGCATTTTTTTTAAGAATATACATCGTTGAACTTAGTGATTTTTGGGGTGATTTTGTAATAGAGGGTACATAGTTTGTCCGCGCAACTCCTCCTACAGTTTTAATGCTAGGAAGTTTTTATTTTGCAGATCTTCCATACCTATATTGAAAATGTGCATGTGGTAAGGATTTTGATTTTGGTGCATTTTTGTCTAAAATATACATTGTTGAACTTAGTCATTTTTGAGGTGATTTTTCATAGAGGGTACATAGTTTGTCCGCGCAACTCCTCCTACAGTTTTAATGCTAGGAAGTTTTTATTTTGCAGATCATTTGTACCTATATTGAAAATGTGCATGTGGTAAGGAATTTTATTTTGGTTAATTTTTGTCAAAAATATACATTGTTGAACTTAGTCATTTTTTTGTGATAGAGGGTATATAGTTTGTCCGCAAAACTCCTCCTACAGTTTTAATGCTAGGAAGTTTTTATTTTGCAGATCTTTTGTACCTATATTGCAGATGTGCATGTGGTAAGGATTTTGATTTTGGTGCATTTTTGTCAAGAATATACATTGTTGAACTTATTCATTTTTGGGGTGATTTTGTAATAGAGGGTACATAGTTTGTCCACGCAACTCCTCCTACAGTTTTGATGGTAGGAAGTTTTTATTTTGCATAGCATTTGTACCTATATTGAAGATGTGCATGTG
>MJUU01032882.1:30656-49992 GCA_002080025.1 Modiolus philippinarum | reverse complement strand
AATCTAACAAATAAATTAGCAGATGAATTACACCGCAGAGTTGTAAATCTTTTTCCTAAAAGACGTGTTTATGTTCATTCTGTTGATCAGACATGGGCAGTTGATTTGGTAGATATGCAAAAATACTCAAAACAAAATAAACATTATAAATACTTATTAGCAGTTATAGATGTATTTAGTAAATATGGGTGGTTAATTCCATTAAAAAATAAAACAGGAGTAACTGTAAGTGAAGTCTTTAAAACATTATTTAAAGAAAGAAAACCAATGTACATTTGGTCGGATAAAGGCTCTGAATTTTATAATCGACAGGTAAAAGAATTGTTAAAAAATAATGATATAAAATTATATTCAACTGAAAATGAAGAAAAAAGCAGTGTAGTAGAAAGATGGATAGGAACGATGAAACAACATATGTTTAGATATTTTACAGCCTCTGGAACATTTAAATATTATGACGTATTAGATCAATTAGTTAAAAATTATAATAATACGGTACATTCTTCAATTAAAATGACACCAGTTGAAGCAAGTAAATTAAAAAATCAATCAAGAGTTTATAAAAATTTATATCCAGAAAAAGAAGAGAAAATTAGAAAACCTAAATTTAAAGTAGGAGATAGAGTAAGAATAACAAAAAAGAAAGGTCATTTTGAAAAGGGTTATACAACTCGATGGACAAAAGAAATATTCGTAATTGTAAAAGTTTTAAATACAACCCCTATTACTTATAAAATAAAAGATTTAAAAGGTGAAGAAATAATAGGTTCTTTTTATGAACAAGAATTACAGGTGACTAAATTTTAGATTTTTTTCTTCGCTGTACTGCCAGCTATTTTTTTGGGGGGAGAGGTGGGGGGTCAAAAATTTTTTTCACTTTTTCTGTGTAACTATTTTCTCCTTCAGGATTTTTTAAACACAATAGTAATATGTTATATTGATGCTTCCCACCACCGACTATTTTTGAGGTACGAAAAAATTGTCGGTGGGGGGAAGCATCAATATAACATATTACTTACGGTTCATAGTGTATGGTGTATGGTTCACGTTACAACATTATACACTATTACACCATATACTATGAACCAATGAACTATACACTATGCACAATTACACCATACACCATTATACCATACACCATAAAATGGTTATGTTTTACCATACAAGTACTGTACAAAGTGGGGTAAATATCTGGAGGGGTGCATGGAAACATTTTTTTCATGCCATTTTCAAGAGTGCGGCGAAAATACAAAAAGGATGAAACTTGTCAAATTTCATCAAACAATGATTTATAGGTAGATTTTGATGCTACGAATCTTTGGCACAAACTTGGACAATTGTAATGACATGTGCATGCACAGTCATTTTTTTTCAAAATGGTTGTCGTTTCCAAGATGTGCGGCACCATACGTAAAATTTCAAATTTGGCCTTTTTCAACGAAAATTGATTCCTAGGTAGATTTTTATAATGCAAACAAGATAGAGTTATCGAAATGGCTGCCAGGAGAGGCATCAACTATTGCTCTCAATTGCATATCTAGTTCTTTTTCGCTTTATTTCTTTATTATCCTCCTCATGAATTTGTCCGATCCAGATCTCGGCGATTATTAGACCTAGAGCTTTTAAACTTTATAGGATATTTGTCCTATATTTTGAGTTGTGCAGAAAACAAAATATTTTCCAAAACAAGTTCATTCCGGGTACATTTTGGACTTAAAAAAAGATTGGGGTCTTCTATATTAACCCTATTCAAAATGAAATTTTGAATATTTTTTCTTTATCTTTATATTTTCACTGTATCTCAAAAACTAATAAAACGAGCTCCATGATATTTCATAAGAAAGGAAAGCGTCGGGCAAGAAAGGTTTTCACATAATTTAAATTAAAAAAAAAAAATACCGTTGCCATGGAAACCATAAAAATTAAATTTTTCAGAAGATAGCAGTTTATGTCGAGAATCATATTTTGATTTCAGCAACATGTATGACATGTGTTATAAGGGAACCCCTGCTCATTTTTTTCTTGTTGTAAAAGAAACATTGTTTACAAAAGGGGATTAATTAAGTGTGCCTTTTGGCGACTCAAATATGGGTGGAGTTTTCAATAACGACCCTATGAGAAAATGAAATTTTGAATGTTTTTCACCATATTTCTTACTGTATCTCAAAGCACATTACTATTACCTCAATGCAACTTCTAGAAAGGTTTTTGATCAAGTACAAAAGGGTGCAACAGGATAAGAAATTTCAAAATAACTACTTTTGTTATGAAAACCAACCACAAATTGATTACAGCAATATGAATTATAAAGATTAAAAGGGAAGCCATGCCCATTTTTTATGGATGAAGTATGGAATTGGGTGTAATGCAGAAAAGAGAATTGGGTTATCATGGAAACAAAATTAGAAATTGATTTCTTAAAAGGGTTTTGTAATATAAACAAAATAAGAATTTGAGAAATATTCAAGTATTATACTGTTTGTTATGTTATGATTGTACCAATATGTATTACTTAGATTAGAAATGGGTCTTAAGATGATAGTAATGGACAGTGAAGCATTCAGTTGCCGTTGAAAATAAACTGAAAGAAAAAAAAAACGCTTCCTATTTTCTGTTTAATTATGTTTTTATTACAGCAATTTGCATTTCCCAGTTAATAAAGGGAACAACATATTGTTTTCGTCAGTTTCTCTATCATTTTTTGTTATTGAGCTTTGTTTTCTCTTCCAATGATTTTGATCCGGCTTTTTCTTGGAAGATGCAAAGACAGAATTTTTCATTCATATTTTGCAGAAGCTGAACATAAAGTTATGAAGTTGTGCACGCACTGTCCTAAATTGTCAAAATGACTGCAATTTCCAGGAAAGAGGCCATTTCACAAGTAGTACATAACAAAAAGGGATTAATATGTAAGATAAGAAATGAAGAGATATGGAGCAAAAGCAAATGAGGCCTTCAACAATTAGCTATGCTCATATCTCATTGTAAGTTCAAGACGGCCTGTAGCACCGGTTTAAGCGGAATTCATTACTGGATGTCGAGCAACCCTACATCCATGTTTATCATGTCATGGATGCGGGATCACCAACAAACATAAAATTAACTGGCAAAGTATTCTTACAATTGCTGTCATCCATTGCCCGACAGAAAGACCAATAGAAGACAAACGCAACGTTTAAGCAACCACGGGACACTCATCACGTCAATAGTAAGAAAACTTAGCATAATAAAATTATGAGATGTGGGCACAATAATCAGATGGTGAGAATAATAATTTTGAAAACACAAAAAAAAAATAAATAAAAATTGCCAAAATTTGAAATTAAGAAAGTGCATCGATATGAAAAATTATCTCAGGAACAAGTACATCATAACTGAAATGTATATAGAGCACACATCTCTCGCACGGGGAATCTTTTTAAGGAATTCACATTACAGGAGAAACAAACTCCCCAGTCTAAAATAAGCAATGAAGGGATATGGAGTAAAAGCAATTGAGAAAAAATCTCCCCAAATACAAGCAATGGAACAACGCTTTTATTTTTGTTCTTTATCTTGAAGTCACCAAGAGGCCTTCAACAATGAGCTATGCACATACCTCATAGTAAGTTCAAGACAGCCCATAGCACCGGTTTAAGTGGAATTCATTGTTGGATGTCGAGCAACGCTACATCCATGTTTGTCATGTGCAGGATCGTCAACAAACATATATCAACTGGCAACGTATTCTTAACGTATTCTTACAATTGCTGTCATCCATTGCTCAACACAAAGACCAATAGAAGACAAACACAACGTTTAAACAACCACAGGACACTCATCGAGTCAATAGTAAGAAAACTGCTTTGGAAAAATTGACCATAATATGAAAATGTTCAACAAATAAGAAGAGGGAATTTATGCAAAAAATAATTTCCAATGGCTGCCATTTCCATGATGGCTACCATAATACGTAAACAAAATCTTTTTTTTTAATTTCTCAGTAACTGCTTTACAGAAAGTCATCATCTTGTATAAATGTTCAGTGAGATGAGTGAAAAAATATGCTGTTAAATCTTGAATGGCCGCCATTTCCAAGATGGCCGTCAAAAATGTAAACAATTTCAATTTTAATCCAATTTAAAAAAAATGTAGGCAGGTTTTGACACTGTGAACAAGTTGCAATGAAATTAAATTTTGAAATGGCAGACATTTCTAAGATAGCTGCCAAAAAACGTCAAAATTATAAGATTGAAAATTGATTTCTATGTAGATTTTAGTTCTGCAAACGAGAGGGAATAATCGAATTTAAAATATAAATAAGTTGTGCGAGTCACAAATTTAATATGGCATAAATTAAAATGGTATAGTTGGCCACGATTAAAAGGTAAAAAACACAAAATGTACAAATTAAAAAGACACATAAAAATGACAAAAATGGAAAGAGAATTGACTGCCAGGGGCGACATCATTTATTTTTTTTTTAATTGCAAATCTAGGTTTTATTCTTTTTATTCTGCTTTCCATCCGGTTTTGTCCAAATGATCCGTCGGACAACTGTGATTCAGACTTTATGAAACTTAATGTGATGATATATATAAAGAGATCCAAAGTTGATCGTAAAGGGTTGGAATTTTCAAAATGGCGACTATTTCCATGGAAACGAAAAAAAAAGATGGAAGATCACCTCATTTTCGTCTGGCTAGTTTTCAAAGATGGTGAGAGCTAGAATATTGAAACTTTGTAGAAGTTAGAACAGCATCTGAAGTTGTGCATATTGTCTTCAGATATTATTAGATGGCGCATGTTACCATGAAAATGAAACAAAAGCGGAAAAATCACCTCATTTTCGTCTTGCAAGTTCTTAGATATGGTAAGAGGTAGGTATTGAAATTTTGCAGGAAGTTAGAAAAGCATTTGAAGTTGTGTATATTGTCTTCAGAAATTTCCAGATGCCGCCTGTTGCCATGGAAAAGCAATAAGTGCAGAAAAAATTAAAAGTGCTAAGAATTGAAAAAGATTTTACAGGAATATTGCCTAACATGTGTGAAATTGGTTTTTAGTATATTGGTCTCAAACATTCAAAATTGGGGTCGTTGCCATTGAAACGAAAAGAGGCTGGAAAATCAAAATTGCTCAGAATTGGACGAATTTTACAGGAAGGTTGCTTAACATTTAAACAAATCATTTCCAGTCTCCAAGTCTTCAACATTTAAAATTTGGACCATTGTCATCGAAACAGAAGAATAGACGTGAAAGTCAAAAGTGTTCAGAGTTGGATATATATTTTTTTAAACACAAAACAAAATTCTTCATTGCACTATAATGCTGCGATCCCCTATGAATTGTAATATAATCTGTGGTATATGGAACAATCATACTACATTATGAAATAGAAAATCACTTTTTTATGTGAAAATATATATATTTAAATATTTGCAATGAAAAAGTGTTCATAATTTTCTACCTCATTACATAAAGTACATAGCGCAGAGTCAGATAACCGCCATATTGCCAATGGCTGTTTACAAGGTGAAATATAATGCAACAGCTTCCGTTTTAACATCTTTAATTTATTTTCTTTTATAAATCTATAATTGAATAATAAATTATTTTTGATTTTGCTGTATAAGTCATTATCTTCAAAATAGGTTTCCTATTTTGAAAATCCAACTGGTTTTTCATAGACAGATGCCATAAGTAATGTATATATTTGTTAAGATTATAAATCTTTCAATAAGTATTTTTTTCATTGTTTATCTCAAATTTGGATTTGTGAACTTGTTTTAATTTTAGTGTTAATCGAGTCTTGATGTTTGAGTTTGGGTAGCCAATCTTTTTGTATAGCTTTTATTAATTTATTTTTTTGTAGAATTCTGGCATAGCTGTATCGAAATTAAAAATGTTGCGAATATTATCTATATTCATTACAAACAGCATGAAATTTTTCCCAACTTGTCAAAATAAAATTTTGGAATAACTTTCCAGCTAGGTAACTTGTCATAAAACTCTGTTAATCTTCTCACCCAATTAACATATATGGTATCTATAAATATATCTATATTAAAAGTTGGATAAAATTTTATACGAAGGTTGCCTAACATGTGCAGAATTGGTTTACAAAATCCAAGACTTCAAAATGGTGACAGTTGCCATGGAAATAGACAAGCATGCGGGAAAACCCAAAGTGCCATATATTTACATGTGCAATCATCAAATATTATTTGATTTTATTATTTTTTTATTATTTTACGAGGGTCCATTAAGGGTACACCTTAAACTCTGAAAGGAGTGGGGTATACTGTGGGAAAATGACATTTTCAAGGTCATTCACCATACTTCGAAGACTAGCTTCATGAAACACCATTGAAAGTTTATTTGGCATGCATGATCAAGTTATAAAGCATTTAGAATTTCACAATTTGCCATGGAAATCATACAAAAAACGAAAGTTTGAGATTTTTTTTTTGCTGGAAATTATGTTTTGATTTCATTAATATGTAAAAACTAACTTTATAATGCAGAGTCGTATAATAAACAGGATATACTTACTCTACTGGTGAACCTTATCTCACCCATGATTTCTTATTGGGTCCTTGTTCATTTTTGTATATGTGTGTCTTCATTTTTCTGTTCTATGCCGTGCCCATATTATGTTTTGCTCTGCGGAAACAGTTATATATTGTACACTTATTGTTTTTGGTTCGTTTCTAATTAAGTCTCCTAAATGAATTTCTGAGACTTGTTGTTATTCCCGCACTTTTCTGAATAAAATGCCGGAATATTATTTTGGTTCCGTCCGTCTGTCCGCCCGCCCGTCTGTCCGTTAGGGGAATCTTGTCAGTGGAACTCCTTGCCCATTTTTTTTTTATTTCTGGTTTTAATTTTGTTATAGAATTGTTGAATATAATGTGGAGATGTACAATGAGATTTCGTATTTTTAATATTGTCTATGTTCAAACAAGATGTCAATTTTGACACATATGGGCTAGTCAGTCGAACAACTACTACCTTTTTTTTAATTTATTCTGTTATAGAGAAGATGCATATAGTCTGCAGATGCCAAATAAGCTTTCGGATTTTTATATAGGTCTTGGTGCAAAGAAGAGGCTTGAGATGTCAATTTTGACACATCTGAGCTTTACAGTGAAACTTCTCCTACACTTTTGGATTTATGGGTCTAATTTTGTAATAGAAAAGTTGCATATAGTCTGCAGATGCACAATAAGCTTTCAGATTTTTTTATCTTGGTCTTGGTGCAAACAAGAGGTCTCAAGATGTCGATTTTGACACATGTGAGCTTGTCAGTGAAAATCTGTTTTCTGTTTCAAACAGGGAAGTACGGGGATTGCCGTCATTTCTGATGGCGCCACTTCTAGATTTTGTTGTGTTTCTTGTTATTCCGATTTTCCCTCATATATCTAGTTGTGCAAACAACCAAAATATTTCAAAGGGAGTTAATTAAGGGTACATTTTGGGGGTTCAAACATGGGTATGGTTTTCATTATTAACCCTAAGGAAAATGAAATTTTGAAAGTTGTTTACATTGTTTCCACTGTATCTCAAAAACTTTTAACACTATCGTAAAAACGAGGATTAGAAATGCCCTTATTAATAAGCTGTTTGAGAGTAAAGCCATACTTAGATATTAAATATTCATAACTGTTATAATCTCTGTTATAAAACTTCTTAAAGGTATTTAAATATTTATGGAATTTGTTACCCTGTTGTAAAAGTTTGGCTGTGATAGTAAGGTTACGTTCATTAAAATTGTCAAAATTAGAACAAACAGGTGCGAATCGTACTAGTTGGAATCCTTTTTACATGACACATACCTTTGCTGTAAAGTTCGATAACAGATATGAATATTTAATATCTAAATATGGCGGCTTTGCTCTCAAACAGCTTATTACTAGGGGCATTTCTAATCCTCCTTTTTACGGTAATGTTATTAAAAATGCCAGAAACTGATTAAAAATCCAAGAAAGCTGGGACGTAACTTACATTCTTTACGTAATAGGGGATATTGACAAGATACTCTGCTAGGATCCGTAAAATTAGCTTTGAGATTAAGTGCCCTGAAGATTTCACATACGTACTGGTCTCTCACTGATACTACCGATGTGTACAGAAATGTATGATGATTCTTGACCAAATTCTGCGGGAAGTTTTGAGTTTATTTTTCCGTAGTGTGACAGTGTTTTACAAGCAGACTAGGCTCCTTTAGATAGCCGGCAGATTAGCAGCGAGCACTCCTTGACCCATCTTTCAAAATTCCGTATTGTCATTTCTCTCCTTTCAAGATTGTGGTTATGGAGTTAGTAGTCTACCTGTTTTGGGTTTGATTCGTATGTTTACTAAACAATAGGAAAACGGGACAGATAAAGGTGAGATTTGGGTACCCAATAACCAGTTTAACTCTACCGATGGCTTTTGCTAGTGCCGGTACCAAGTCCGGCTGTCCCGTGTTCCTATAGTTGTTTACGTGTGTCTTTTGTCTTATTTGTGTTTTTCCTGTGTGGTTCCCTGGCAGATTGTGTCATGTAATCATAATTTTCAGATATTGCAAGTGTTTCCTGTTGTCCCTTCTATTTCATTCCACACCATTGAAAATTTCAAAATTAATCCGGTTGCCGTCGAAACTATACCAAAAAAAAAAAAAAAAAAAATTTGAGAATTGTATTTTCTGCTTAGAATTTTAATATAATTACAGCAATATGTATGCAACTACGATAATAAGGGGAACCCCTGCATATATTTTTAAGAGGGTTTTAAATTAATTGAAATTAATAGCGCGTTACTATTGCCTTGGAAACCAGTCCAAAAAATTGAAATTTTGAGAAGAACTTTGTTATAAAGGAAACCCTGCCCAATTTGTTTTGGAAGGGGTTCTAATTATGCCCAGATAATCAGATGTGGGAGTTCGTTTGGGATATTTTTTATTACAACAAGATATATTACCTAGATTACAAGGGAAACCCCTGATAATTTTTTTTTGGAAGGGGGTTTAAATTTGATTGTAATAGATTGTTAGATTTCAAAATAACTATGGTTGCCATGGAAACCATACAAAAAAATAAAAATTTAAGAAAAATGTATTTTCTGTTTATAATTGTATTTAGTTTACTGCAGTATGTATTACATAGATAGTAAGGGGAACCATTGGCCAAATATTTTTGGAAGGAGTGTTTAAAGTTCATTGTAACTGATTTGGAAATTTCAAAATAACTATGGTTGCCGTGGAAACCATGTCAAAGAATTGAATCCTGAGAAAAGTGTATTCCCTGCTTATAATTTCAATTTTGATTACAGCAATATATATTTTACGGAAGGATATGGAGTAAATAAACATGAGATCATAACACATATGTTAATTCCAACTGCAATAATTTTAATGAGCTGTATAGCCATTTCGGAAATTAATTCCTCATCAGCAGCACTAGAACCCAAACAAAGGAAATCCATAATTTCAAAAAATGTTTAAAATGCATAAAACTAAACGAAATCCGAATAATCAGTAATATCAAATATAGCTAAGGACAAAACTACGATGCATTACTTAGACTACAAGGGGAACCCCTGCCATTTTTTTTTTTTGAACTGCATTTACAATTGATTAAAATGGGAAGTGGATCACTTTGACGTCATTGAGGCAATTAAAAAAAACAAACATTTTTTTAAGAAAAACTTTTTTTTCTGCTCTAAGATATGTTTCGATTTCAGCAATATGTAAAAACAGGATTATAAGGGGAAAATCTTCCCAATTATTTTCAAAAGTGGGTCTCATAATACCCGGAAATCTGATATGGGAGTTCGATTGGTAAACGTTTGTGTTTCGCTCTGCGAATAAAAATGACAAAAGTCCGAATCGATCAAAAGGAGAGACAAGTGTGGAAAATCCGTATAACATACGGCAGAATCAGGGAAACACAATCCAACACAGAACATTTTTGGCAAGCCGTCATATTCCTGACTTGGAACGGGCATTTTATGAATAAAAGGGTGGGTTAAACCAGGTTTAATGATGCATCAACCTCCCGTTTATATCACGACCAACTTTGGCTTCTGTGTACTCAGATTGTGTTAAATGTCAAAGCCATAATAATGTCAAAGAATAGATTTTTTTTTTTCACACAGGTAAAATTTTTGTTTGTCGTTCGATGTACAAGCCTTGTCTCATACAGCAAAAAATGTTTGCCTTGCTCTATGCACAAATCACACTAAATTGGTATAAGGAGAAACCTCAAAGAAACAACCAAAACTTAAACAAAACCATCTTCAATAAAATTGGAAATTGAAATTGAATATTTATCAATCAAATCTTGATATCGTCCAATGATTTTTTTTTCAGAAAAACTATTGATCCGCATTTATCGAAGCCCTGATTTAAAATTTGACGAATTAAATTTCCATGTTGTTTCAAAAAATCTTGTTGGCAAGCCGTCATATTGCCGACTTGGAACGGGCATTATAAAAATAAAATGGTGGGTTAAATGATGCATCAATCTCGCGCTTATATGACGACAAACTATAGCTTCTGTGTGCCTAGGTTGTGTTAAATGTCAAAGCCATAATTATGTCAAAACATATATTTTTTTTTATATAGATAATAGTGTTGCACGTAGCTCTATATAATATGAATTATAATGTGTTGGTAAGGTGAGCTGCAAATGTAGAATATGTGATTCCGAATGCCAACAGTGATGAAAATCTTCTTTTTAAACCTGTTAACATCGGAAAATCCAGCAAGGTCTACGGCTGGATTTGAACCCCTGCTTTGTTGTCATCTATGGCAACACCGCCTGCACTATGTCCAGCGCCCTAGACCACTAGACCACCTAGGCTATATAAAAAATGTACCTTTCGATAACCTAGTTATTCCTCCTCGTAGGAAATCTAGAGTTGTAACATAGTACACGATGAACATTTGATGGGTAGGAAATAGATAGAAGAAGGATGAGGTTGCAACTGGTAAGATACATAAGGTATATAGATAATAGTGTTGCACGCAGCTCTTTATAATATGAATGATAATGTGTTGGTAAGGTGAGCTGCAAAAGTAGAATATGTGATTCCGAATGCCAACAGTGATGAAAATCATCTTTTTAAACCTGTTAACATCGGAAAATCCAGCAAGGTCTACGGCTGGATTTGAACCCCTGCTTTGTTGTCATCTATGGCAACACCGCCTGCACTATGTCCAGCGCCCTAGACCACTAGACAAGTTGCAACCTTATCCTTCTTCTATCTATTTGCTACCCATCAAATGTTCATCGTGTACTATGTTACAACTCTAGATTTCCTACGAGGAGGAATAACTAGGTTACCGAAAGCTATATGTTTTATATAGCCTAGGTGGTCTAGTGGTCTAGGGCGCTGGACATATTGCAGGCGGTGTTGCCATAGATGACAACAAAGCAGGGGTTCAAATCCAGCCGTAGACCTTACTGGATTTTCCGATTTTAACAGGTTTAAAAAGATGATTTTCATCACTGTTGGCATTCGGAATCACATATTCTACCTTTGCAGCTCACCTTACCGACACATTATTTTTTTTTACACAGGTAAACAGTTTTTGTCGTTCGATGTACAATCCTTGTCTCATACAGGTAAAATGTTTTGGTCGCACGATTGACAAATCACACTAAAGTTTCAAAAAGAGAAACCTCAAAGAAACAGCCAGAACTAAAACAAGACCGTCTTCAATAAAATTGGAAATTTGAACTGAATATTTATCAATCAAATCTGGGGATCGTTCAATATTTTTTTTCCAGAAAAACTATTAATCTGCATTTATCGAAGCCCTGATTTCAAAGTTTAAGAACTAAACATCTGTGTCGTTTCAAAAAATTTTGATAGTAACTACATCCTCTAGCGTAACGGATTAATTGAGAAACATATACATCATACGTTGGGGAAGACGGAATATTACTGTCGAGGTGCGGAAGGTTTACAATATCAAAATTAAAATCGTCTTTTTTGACACAAATTTGTGGGCTGAGGTTGCCATTATCGTCAAACTCCAGAAGTAAATCTGAAAACGAAACATATTAGTGTCTGTAGTCTCCTTTATTTCAAGTTCTGGGGTTATATTAATGGAATAAAATCGGCAAATTCACTATTATTGGGCGACAAGACATCATCAATATATCTGTATGAAAAATTAAAGGATCTAGCCACTTTCATTTTATTTTTTTTGACCAAATTTTTTAAAAATTCTGTTTCGTAAGTAAACAAAAACAGGTCGGCTAAGAGAGGAGCACAATTAGTACCCAGGGAAAGCCGAATGTCTGTTGGAATATCTTACCTTCGAACTGGACAAATATGTTGTCAATGAGCAATTCCAGCTTGCTGATCTTCTGTTCTTCAGAATAGTATCGTGTGTTACCCTTTCGTACTTTGTTAGTAAACTAGGTAGATGTATATGCTAAGGCTATATATTAAAGCTCTATCCTTTTTTGTAAGTAAATGTGTTCTTGATAAGATCAATCAAACGACTTTTCAATTTTAAATAGGGAAGAGTAGTATAAAGTATAGAAAAATCGAATGTTTTCAACGAGTGGATCTTTGAAAGTGACCCGGTTTTCAAGCTGTTCAGAAGATCTCTTGAATTTTGAGTATCCACATATGATTGATGCTACTACGGGAATAAACAGTATCACAGTATTTTTTTCCGGCCTTCTTTCACAGCAGTCAAAATCTTAGTTAGGATAATGGACAGTTCTTAAGTAGAACAATTAGAAGAGCCGGCAATGTACCGTTGTTTGTACGGGCACTTATGAAGTTTGGGTGTCCAATACAAACAAGGAAAATGATTAGATTTGTCATGAGTAGAAATGTTTATTGACACCGTCAACGATTTATGATTTGCCAGGATTTGTCAGAACTTGATATTATTCCATCTTTCTATCTGCTCTTCGCAATGAACTTATCCAAAGCAGATCTCAGAGATAATTAGACCTAAACGTGTCAAGCTTGGTATAATTTTGCCCGTTATGTCTAGATGTGCAATCCTCAAATATTTCTAATGCAAGATCGGTATTTAGTTATTTGAGAAGTTTGTCAGTTAAGGGAATCAAAATAAGGTGGGGTAGTTCTATGGTAACTCTATGGGAAAATGAGAATTTGAATGTTTTTCACCATTGTGTAACTGTTTTTCTTTTCTTCAAAAACTACTAATAATAGCTCATAAGAGATATTAGTGTCATGTTAAAAAGAGTTCATTAGCATTTAAATTTCCAAAAGAACTACCGTTGTCATGGAAACCATACCAGATAAATTGAAATTTGCGACAATACTAGTTTGTTTGTTGATAATTGCATTGAGAATAAAGCAAAATGTATTAATTAGATTATAAGGGTAACCCTGCCCGTTTTAGAAGGGTGTTTTCAACGGTTGCAATAGTTGAGAAAATTTCGAAATAACTGTGGTTGCCATGGAAACCGTGCAAAAAATAGATTGTATTTTCTCCTTATAATTTATATTTTGATAACAGCAATATGTATTACTTGGATTCATAGATAAAACCCTGCCCCTTTTTTCTGAAGGGGGTTTAAAATTAATTGAAAGAAAAGATGGGTCACTTTGCTGTCATCGAAACCATACCAAAAACTTGAAATTTTGAGAAAAGTTTGTATTCTTCTCTAATATATGTTTAAATTTCAGCAATACGTGTAGACAAAATTGTAAGGGAGCCCATTAATTTTTTTAAAGAAGATCTCATAATGCTATGAAATATGATGTTGGTGTTCTTTTCGGAGATTCTTTCGGTCTACGAATACAGTTTTAACTTATTATTATATAGTCTCCCAAAACGAGACTTATTGTGATTGTTCCGGTTCTTATTATGTCGCCCCAGAAGAAGTCGGGACAACATATTGTATTTGGTCCGTTTCTTTGTTATTAATATTGTTTCTTTCTTTCTTTCTGCTTTCCTTTCTTCAATCTATTTTTGTCCGGCTTAGTTTTCAGTGCTGCCTGGACATAATTTATTTCTATTTGGTACAATGTTGGATCACCTTTTGAAATTTCCAAAATGGCTGCCATTTCAAAGATGGCTGCAAAGTTAATTTATCTGAATTTCATGAATGTGATTATTTCCCAAAAATAGCTTTACAAAATTCATTCATATTTGGCTAAGATTTGAATCATAAACAGGAGAAGGGCGTGCAATATTTTTTTTTACAAAATGGCCTCCATTTCCAATGTTGCTAAAAATTTACGTCAACATTTCAACTTTGTCCAATTTTGATGCTGCAAAAATATATAATCATTAAATTGTTTGGCAGAAATGATGCCATTTCCAAAATTGCTGCCAAACTTTAAAAAAACTAAATCTTATTAAATATTATAGAAACTGCTGTACAGAAATTGTTCACACTTTGGTGCAATATTCAGTAAGATCAAGGGAAAGAATTAATCTGATTTTATTTTTCAAAATGACTGCCATTTCCAAGATGGCCACCAAAACATATACAAGAAAAATTTCACTTTAACCAATTTCTACGTATATTAAATTAATTTATTTTTTTTTCAAAATGACTGTTATTTCCAAGATGACCCCCAAAATGTGTAAAAAAGTTACAACTTTTTCGAAATTGATTTGTAGGCAAATTCTAAACTGTGAACAAGATGCAAAGGAAAAAAATCAAAATGGCTGCCATTTCAAAGATGACCACAACAAAATGTAAAAAAATTTAACTGTCTTCAATTTTAAAGAAAATTGAGTTCTAGATGAATTTTGAGCCTGTGTACACGATGGCTGACATGTTCAGTATGGCTGCAAAGTAACGTCAAATCTTCAAATTTGTCAATGAAAATTGATTTATAAATAAACTTTGATACTGCGACTGGGCGTCAATGTCAACATGGTTGCCAAGTTAAATGGAATTTCATCTTTCTGCAATTTGATCAAAAAATAGTTTCTATAGAAAAAATGACGCTGAAGATAAGATCAAATCACCGAATTGCGTAGAAAGAGTCGACATTAGTTATTATTGATGCTTTTTCCTCCTTTTTCAACTTTGTTGGATTTGAAATAAAGTAATACAAAGGTAGATTGTTTTTTTCTTCAAACAAGAAGGAATCTTTGGATTGGCTGTGTCTGTCATTTCCAAAATTGCGGGCAAATAACGGCAAATTATAGTTTTTTTTTACAATTGCAACAGAAAAGAGTTTCTAGATACATCTTGACATCCCGAAGAAAATATTATCAGACGTTAAGTAAGTTTTAAATTTTCGATACTCATCATTACATCATTTAATTTTGATTCAAAACTAGAGATACATAAGTTAGATTTTACGAAAGCCGAGAGGGGACTTCTTATTTCTTATTTCCTATTTCTTATTTCTTATTTCTTATTTCCTATTTCTTATTTCTAATTTCTGATTTAGGACATTTCAAGCCAAAAGGGACATCTCATTTACTAATTATATTTCTTATTTCATATTTCCTACTTCTTATTTCTTATTTCATATTTCATATTTCCTACTTCTTATTTCTTATTTCATATTTCTTACTTCTTATTTCTTATTTCCTATTCCCTATTTCTTATTTCCTATTTCTTATTTCCTATTTAAAATTTTAGATTGATCTACCAGCCACGGGCATCCATCATAATTTGTATACATGTTCCATCCTCTACTCCGTTTTACTTATACCATTTCACAAACGGAGACAATTTTCTTGGATACTCTATTATATAAAGGTCCAAGATTCCTAAGCACTGGTATATAATATATTAGAAGCTACACAAAACCCGCAAATACCCAGCAATACTTACTAAGATCATCTTTTCATAATCCTGCGGTATTTAGTGAATTCATTAAAGGCGAGACAATAAGACAAATAAAAAATAACAACAACGAGGATAAACTGCTAGAAACATTAACCATCTTTAAAATCATTTGCTAAATCGAGGATACACGATCCAGGAAATAAACACAAGCATGGAATCTGCACTAGCTGTCAACAGAAATGTTCTACTAATGAAACATACAGAAAAGAACAAAAACGAAATACCGTTAGTTTTTGTAACTAAATATCATATTGCAATCAGGCGAATAAGCTTTTATCTTCGAAAGCACTGGCATAAATTAGGAAGAAACCTGAGATGCTCGGGAATCTTCGCTAAAAGCCCAATAATCGCTTACTGCAAACACAAGAATATATCAGACTACATCATAAATCCTAAAATTTAACTTCTAGGTGTTATAGGGGGTCCCTGATGAAGCCGACCTATAACTCCTAGAGACATTATAAGAGCCACTTTTAATATAATATCTGTTTCATCTTATTACTAAAAGCTGCCGAAACACACTGGTGTAGGGCCCGTGGGATGGATGCCCGTGGCTGATAGATACTTATCAATTTAAAATTTTAAATTTTCGAAGTTGTTTTCTTTTGGAAATTTATACTAATATCTGATTGGTTAGTGGCCTTTATTTTAATCTTGTTGCGACCTCGTTCTCAAAACAAGATGAGAATGCAATTTTAAGATAAAACTCAGAGATAAGAAATAAGAAATAGGAAATGGAAAATTAGAAATAAGAAATAGGAAATAGGAAATAAGAAATAGGAAATAAGAAATATGAAATAAGAAATAGGAAATAAGAAATAAGAAATAGGAAATAAGAAATAGGAAATAAGAAATAATATTTCCTTTGAAGAATATGGCATGCCAATCTTCTGCATTTTTCATGAAAATTATTTAAATACATTTTTATTGTAAATTAAAATATAACTTATGCCAGGTTTCTTTGGCACAATCTTTTATGGGATATTCTTTATTTGAATTTTCAGATATGAAAAGAAATTGGGTTATTTCATTTAGATTTTATAGAATATATGTTATGTAAGCTACAATATAAATATTTCGAACGATTGAAAGGGATTAGCGTTCCTTGCCTTCAGAAATATCAATTATGTACAAAACTGCCTTCGCTGAAAAATTTATACCCCTTCAAACATAGTCGAAAGGTATTATGTGATACCATCAGTTCTGACTGAAAACCTGTGTATGAGATGAGAAACAGGTAAATTTCGATTTTATGTTCCGGAGACGTTAAGGGTGAGATGAAATCATCGGAGTTCGTGGCGAAAGTCGACGTCAGTTATTATTGATTTTTTTCTTTTTTTTTCAACTTCGTCTGATTTGAAGGAAAGTCATACAAAGGTAGATTTGTTTTTGCTGCAAACAAGAAAGAGTCTTTGGATTGGCGGTGTCTGTCATTTCCAAAATTGCCGGCAAATAACGGCAAATTATAGTTTTTTTTTTACATTTCAACGTAAATGATTTTCTAGATACATCTTCACATCCCGAAGAAAATATTTTCGGACATTAAGTAAGTCGATGGTAACTATTTTAAATTTTCGATGCGCATCATTACATCATTTAATTTTGATTTAAAATTTTAGATACATAAGTTAGATTCACAAAATATTCCCTTTGAAGAATAGTGCTATGTCAATCTATTGCATTTTTTATGGAAGTTATTTTTTTTTTTTCATGTAAATTAAAATATAACTTATGCCATGTATACTTTGGCATATTTTTTGGGGGATATTCTATATTTGATTTTACAGATGTTAAAGGAAATTTTGGGTTATTTCATTTAGATTAAATAAAATATATGTTCTGTAAGCTACAATATAAATATTTCGAAAGACTGAAAGGATTAGCGTTCGTTGCCTTCATATATTTAATTTATGTACAAAAGTGTCTTGACTGAATAATTCATACCCCGTCACATAGTCGAAAAGTATTATGTGATATCATCAGTTCTGACTGAAAACCTGTGAATGAAATGAGAAATAGGAAAATTTCGATTTCGGGTTTCGGAAGACCCTTAAATTAAAAAAATGTTGTTAAAATGAAGTGACAAAATTTGCAATCAACAAATTACTTTCTTCAGTGTCTAAGACACGCTGTTGTATGATTGTGATTGTTGATAACAATAAGCAGCGCAAAAAGAATGTCAAATATTTTTATATATATGCTTGAAAGATGACCTTATCTTTTTTTCACGTAACTTCCTTCAAATAGATTTTGTCTTATTCTGAGAACTTTGCTGTATACTATTAATTTACGCTATTAATTTGTGATAGTTATTTAAACTGAATGGTTTTAACCTTCTAACTTGTGTGTAAAAATATTAAGCATTCTTTATACACTGCTAATTGTAAGATACATCGTGTAATTTACATGTTCGAAAGCGAAAAGTGAAATTATATGTGAATCTTCCAAGTATTGTTGAGATATGGTATCACCAATCACAATAATATAATAGCGTGTTTAAGACACTATATAAAGTTATTTGTTGACTGAAAATATTGTCATTTAATTTTTAGCATCATATTTTTAAAATATATCTGTTAATCTTGTAGACTTATGTATTTGTTTGTGCTGCATTGTCATGTCTCGACGATCCGTTATCAATTAAGTTTTCTAGTTGGTAGTTTTCTTAGACTCTCTCTCTCTCTCTCTCTCTCTCTCTCTCTCTCGTTATATATATATATATATATATATATATCTTTGACGTTCGATGTGATTTTTTACGATCACTTATCGAGAGACGTAGAGAAAGCTAGTAGGTCTAGTGAAAATTTCGTCATATGATCAATTTAGGTTTTTCTATTGCCTAAATTTGATGTTGTGTATCATTTTTGATATATATATATATATATATATATATATATATATATATATTTTATATGTTAACATCCTTTTAATTCATCGTATATATATATTTTTTTATTTTTTTCATATTTTATATTTACTTTTTTAGCTTTCTTTGTCATAAAGAACGACAATATCTAGGTTTCAATTTTCATTGTTAGTGTAATGGTTCCAACAAAAATATTTTTATCGCACATGCAAACACGTGCGTAGATAATTTATAATCAGCCTGACGAAGCCTGTGTAAAGGCGAAAATTTGCTGTCAATTTACCATCAATTTGCATTTTAGTGTCGTTATAATTATTTTAGAGGATTGTGCAACGATATCGATAACATATTTAAAAGTTGTTACAAATAATGTGACTAAATTTTCAGCCAACAAATGACTTTCATCAGTGTCTTAAACACGCTAAAATGTAATAGCGATTGATGAATACATAACTCAACAAAACATCGAATGTCAAAAATATTTTTCTGTCACACAGGTTAACAGAAAATGTTGCTTTATAATTATAAGTGTACACATAACGTCAAATATTTTTTACATACAAGTTTGAAATGAAACATCTTACAGTTCAATTATCTAAGACAAATTGATAGTCTCAACTATAGAAATAAAAAATATAATAAATAAATAAAACTATGGCTAAGTATAAGATACATAAGAACTCGAAGATAC
>MJUU01032882.1:14149-30259 GCA_002080025.1 Modiolus philippinarum | reverse complement strand
ATTGCAGTTGTAGTTAACATATGTGTTCTTGTCTCATGTTCATTTACTCCATATCCTTCATAAAATATGTAATACAGGAGCTTGTCTTTTATTGCAGTGTGGAGTTGGTAAAACAATTCCCCGTGGTAGAGATGTATGCTCTTTTTTTCTAAGATATGGTGTACTTGTACATGAGATAATATATCATGTGTGCACTTTGTTCAATTACTATTGTCTAAATTAATGTATATTCTAAAACCGAAGGTTTAACTCCTTCCATCGTAGTTTTGTCCTTAGCTATATTTGATATTACTGATTATTCGGATTTCGTTTCGTTTTATGCATTTTGGGCATTTTTTGAATATGGATTTCCTTTGTTTGGGTTCTAGTGCTGCTGATGAGGAATTAATTTCTGAAATGGCCATACAGCTCATTAAAATTATTGCAGTTGTAGTTAACATATGTGTTCTTGTCTCATGTTCATTTACTCCATATCCTTTCATAAAATAGTAATTTCTATATATTATATCACTTCCACAGAAATTTGTCAACATGAAAAAGATTCGATGATTAAATCCACGAAAACAAATGATTATACATTATATATATATATATATAATAGAGGTAAGTGAACAGTACCCAATTTATTCAGTTGATATTTCGAAAACTATCCGTGTCATTTTTAAAACACAATAAAAATAAAATCAAACAAAAATTATGTACAAAGTAAATCTAAGCAAAATATTCAGAACTACATTCTGGACGCTGGTTACCACAAATGTAATACGAGATGAATGCCCGGAGAGATGAATAGAAGAAAAAAAAAAGATGTTCCGTTAAGAGTTATATCTGTAATTAGAAATAGTGTTTTTTTTTGTTTTTTGTTTGTTTTTCCTTTTTAAATTTCAGTGTTTTCAAGAATTTTAATCCTCTCTAAAGTAATCAAGTCATTATATTCAAGCTGGATTTGATTTTTTGCATCCAGAAACGTTCTTTTGCTTGCCGCATTGTTTCATTCCAAGATTTATTCTGGTCAATGGCGACCACTTGGATGTCTGTCCAGCTATATCCAATGCAACTGAAATGGACAGCTGTGGCCTGTGTTCATTTTTTTTCTTTATGTGGTTACGTTGAAAATTAATGCGGAGATTAAGTGAGTTCTTTGTTTCGCCGATATATTGTTGTTGACATACCGCACACGTAATCATATAAATTATATTTTAGAATTTACAGGACAAATTAGCAAAGATTTTGTAATTCTCGCAAGTTGCTGTGCTCTTGAACGTCGATGCTGTGGAGCTGTGTTTGCACAAAAGACAACGTTTGTCCTTGCAGGTCTTAAATTGTCCTATTTCGGGGAATTTAAGTTTGGCTTTAACGAGGATGTCCTTCAAGTTCTTGGGTCTGCGAAATAATAAAAGTGGTGGTTCGGGGAAAAGGGCTTTCATTTTAGGTGACACATGCAGGACTTTCTTTCATTCACGTGTGATAGCTGACAAATCTGGGAGTTGCGGAAGGAAGGTCGTAACAAATGGAATACGTGAATTTCTTTTCTTTTTATTCCTGTATTGCAACAACTGTTTGCGTTCTAATGTTGAAACCTTTTAAATTGTGTTTTGCACTTTTTGTGCTTTGTAACCCATTTTAACTAAATGGTCTATAAGTTCTTTGGTCCTCTTGTTGAATATTTTGTCATCCGAACATATGAGACGTAGTCTGGTGGAGAGACTATACAGGATTGCATCGACAGAGTGTCTTGGATGACAACTGCTCGGTAGCAGATATGAATGCGTATCAGTCGGTTTGGTGTGTAAATCAAAGCCTATTTTTTCAGTCAGCAAGTGTTGAAGTAGTGTCGAGGTATACATTTGAAATTTCTGATATGCTGGCTGTGAATTTAATCAATGGATGATAACTGTTTAAAACTTCGATGAATTCATCAAGATGTTGTCGGGTATCTGTCCATTTCATTTCAATTGCATCAATGAAACGGAACCAACTATAAGGCTTGTAGCATACGCTTTTCTAAATCGCCCCTGAAAATATTGGCATAAGATGGAGCTACTCGCGTTCCCAAAGCAGTCTCATTATACTTGAAGAAAATGTTCATTGTTAAAAAACAAAGTTGTTACGTCCTAATACAAGACGCAGAAAATGAACTAAGAAATCTGTGGATGGAGATTGAATAGGTCTCGTATCCCATTTTTTTCGACATGCGGTTAATCCCTCTTCATGAGGAATGTTTGTATATAGAGATATCACATCTAAAGTTACGAGGAGTTATATATATTTATAACATCTCCTAAGTGCAACTCGGATCTTAAAATTGGAAAACCACTGCCGAAATATTATTTCTCCAGAAGGGTGTACAAGACTGAAGATTGGCTGGTACAGTTCCTCTCCCTACCCATTTAGCCCCGTGACTGGTGGATCTCGCTGGAGCAGACGGGAGGGAAAAAAATCCAAAGTTCCATATTAAATGTCTACTCTACTATACTTTATGAAATGAAATGAAGTAAATAACTAGAGAGAATACACAAACCAAAACAAAAACTGAGAAGTCTTTGTGTGTCATCCAAAAGATGGGCAGAATGAGTTGACGTTTTTTGTCAATCGATAATTCCCCAAAACTCAGCTAAAATGCAGAATAAGCTCCAAGGATCATCTTGATGAAGAAAATACTCAGTCACGGGGCTAAATGGGTAGGGAGAGGAACTTTACCAGCCAATCTTCAGTCTTGTACATCCTTCTGGAGAAATAATATTTCGGCAGTGGTTTTCTAATTTTTAGATCCGAGTTGCACTGACGAGATGTAAATTCATCGAAATGGGCTCTATATGCAACAGTGAAATTCAAATGAAGTGCTGCGTGTCACTCAAACTGAAGTGGTCAAATTCCTCAGTGGAAAGATGTTCTGGATAATATCACATCCTAAGACTTTAACTCAGTTGGTCTTTGCCTTCAGATGCATATATATATATATATATATATATATNACAATAAAAAAGTAAAAATACAGTGAAATAAAACCTATTTACAAAGACTATACTACAAAAAAATAAGCAAAGTATCGACAGCTACATCATGGGCGCTGTTAACTACAAATGTAACATGAGAAGGGAAAAAATAATTTTGTCAGTGTCTGTACATTGAATTTTACAAAATTCTTACTACTTTGATTTAGGCTTTGGTTCTCTAAGCTTTTATGTTCATGCTAGATTTAAGTTTTTGCATCCAAAATCGTTCTTTGCCTGTCTTTGGGTCTCGTTCCAAGATCTATTTTGGTCAATGGCCACAACCTGCATGTCAGTCCAGCTATGTCCAGTGGTGTTAAAATGGATCGCTGTAGCCTGTGATTGTTTTTTTTTTTTTCTGTATGTCATTGCGATGTAAATTTATGCGAAGATTGAGGGAGTTCTTTGTTTCACCAATATACTGCTGTTGATATACGGAGCATGTTATCATATGTATTACATTTTCAGATTTACAGGATAGATTTCCGAAAATTTTGTAAGTTCCCCCAGTTGCTGAGCTTTCGAAAGTTGATGTTGTGGCACTGTATTTGCAAAGAAGGCAACGTTTATCTAGACAGGTCTTAAATTGTCCTATTTCTGGTGATTTAAGTTTTGCTCTTACGAGCATGTCCTTCAAGTTCTTGGGTCGTCGGAATGAAACAAGTGGGGGTTCAGGAAAAAGGAATTTCATTTTAGGTGATACATGAAGAGCTTTCATGCAGTCCCGCGTAATGGCCGACAGATCTGGGAGTCGTGTATGAAAAGTTGTAACGAAGGGGATGCGTGAGTTTTTATTCTTTTTATTTCTGTATTGCAATAACTGTTTTCTTTCTTAAATAGCAACACTATCAATTGTTTTTTGCACTTTGTGTGCTTTGTAACCTCTGTTGACTAATTGCTCTTTAAGCTCTCTGCTCCTCTTGTTAAATGTTTGGTCTTCCGAGCAGATCCGACGTAGGCGGGTGGAGACACTATACGGGATCGCATTAATACAATGTCTAGGATGACAACTGCTGGGTAGCAGATACGCATGTGTGTCGGTCGGTTTAGTATGCAAGTCAAAGCTTATTTTTCCGTCGACTAGTGTTGAAGTCGTATCGAGAAATGCGTTGGAAATTTCTGACACATTAACGGTAAATTTAATAGATGGGTGAAAATTGTTTATAATTCGATGAATTCATCAAGATGGGGTTTAGTATCTGTCCATTTCATCTCGATGTCATCAATGAAACGGAGCCAACTGTACGGCTTGTAAGGTGCTTCCTGGAGCATACGCTTTTCAAGATCGCCCATGAATATGTTGGCATAACATGGGGCTACACGCGTACCCATAGCAGTCCCATTCACTTGAAGGAAATGTTCGTTGTTAAATACAAAGTTGTTACGTTTTAACACGAGACTCAACAGATTAACTAAAGACTCCGTAGATGGTGATTGAACAGTTCTTGTATCCCATACTTTGCGACAGGCTTCGATTCCCTCTTCATGTGGAATATTAGTACACAAGGATGTCACATCTAGAGTCACTAGGAATGTTTGGGGTGGAAGATTTTGGGACGGGGTTTTGTTAATATAATCGGTGGTGTCTTTGACAAAGGAAGGGAGACATTCAACAAAGGGTTGAAGTTGGAGATCCAAATAGTGGGAGATTTTTTCAGTTGGGTGACCAATACAGTTTACGACGCCCTGGGATCCCTTCCTTGTGAATTTTCGGTAACAAGTAGAACAAACCGGCTCTAGAATTAGCAGGGAGAAGACCATCAAAAGTTTCCTTATCGAGTTCTTTATTCTCAAGCATGGAGCGAAGTGTTGATGCGATTTCGTCAGCATACTTCTTAGTCGGGTCAGTTTTTAAATTTTTATAAAAGGCGGGCTTAGAAAGCTGGCGGTTGGCTTCGCCAATGTAGTCGTCGGTGTTCATAACGACTACTGTTGACCCCTTGTCTGCTTTTTTGATAACAATGTATTCTCTGTTTTCAAGGTTGCGCAATGCTTTCTGCTCACATTTCGATATATTAGAAACGGGGGTACTTTGGTGTGGTAGTTGGCGTTCCACTTCATCATGGACAGCTTCGATATATGCTTCCAAGGCCTTGGACTTACTGTACTTGGGTGTCCAGGTACTCTTTTTTCTGAATATGTTGATTTTTTCTGAGTCTGTGTCCGAATCGGAATGATCGGAGACTTCATCCTCTTCCTGCTTACTTGAAAAATATTCTTTTAAGCGCAACCGTCTAAAGAAAGAGCGCATGTCTTCTCTTAGAGTATTAGCATTTAGTCGGCTTGGCGTTGGAAAGAAGCCAAGTCCTTTAGATAGAAGAGATTCTTCATCCTTTGTGAGAGGTGTTCTAGACAAATTTAGAACGGGTGATGTTTCGTCTCCTTCATTCATCTGTCTTCTTTTAAACCGTCTATTTCTCCTCTTCTTATCTTCTTGGTTGTTCTCAGTTGGCACATACAATGGAAAGACATGTCTGATGTTATCTCTTTCAAATTATCGTCTCTGTTTTGTTTCTAAATTAGCACTGTGTTTACTTGTAAAATGTGCTATTTTTTTTCCAAATAAACAGAGAACTCAGCTGGAGAACAGGAATTATTAAGGTGGTCTTTAGTTATGCGAATTGTTTTTTCAAAGAATTTAATTTGGCTCAAACAATTGTCTCTTAAAAGATTTAAAAGGTTTTTAGAACATACATCTAGAGTTGAACTCGATTTGCTATTGAAATACTGGGAGGTATGCCCGATGTTATGGGTCGCTTTTAACTTTAGACCTTTAGGTATGATATTGTTAAATAAATAAGTTTGATAATTTTGATAATGGTGTTTAAGCGAAAAAAGCTTTTTGCTATCTTTCTTCAGAGAATTGAAAATTAGTTTATGACTCATGATAAGAGTGGATGTAATGTACAGTGAATGAGAAATGTTTTTTTCTAAAAAATCAAAATTGTGATGGCTAATAAAATACAAATAAAATACAAATAAAACAAAAACAAAACAGGGAATAATGATGGATCAAAAAGATACAGTTGCTGTAACTATTATAAAATCATCTCAAAACAAAGCAACAACATCAACATTCCCGACGTACTGGATCTTAAAAGATGCACACTTCGTGAGAATAATAAAACAAGGCAGTAGACTGAATTGAACAGTACACACATTTAAAAGTTGATATTTCGAGACCTATCCGGCTCTTTATCAAAACACAATAAAAAAGTAAAAATACAGTGAAATAGTTAATCTGTTGAGTCTCGTGTTAAAACGTAACAACTTTGTATTTAACAACGAACATCTCCTTCAAGTGAATGGGACTGCTATGGGTACGCGTGTAGCCCCATCTTATGCCAACATATTCATGGGCGATCTTGAAAAGCGTATGCTCCAGGAAGCACCTTACAAGCCGTACAGTTGGCTCCGTTTCATTGATGACATCGAGATGAAATGGACAGATACTAAACCCCATTTTGATGAATTCATCGAATTTATAAACAATTGTCACCCATCTATTAAATTTACCGTTAATATGTCAGAAATTTCCAACGCATTTCTCGACACGACTTCAACACTAGTCGACGGAAAAATAAGCTTTGACTTGCATACTAAACCGACCGACACACATGCGTATCTGCTACCCAGCAGTTGTCATCCTAGACATTGTATTAATGCGATCCCGTATAGTCTCTCCACCCGCCTACGTCGAATCTGCTCGGATGACCAAACATTTAACAAGAGGAGCAGAGAGCTTAAAGAGCAATTAGTCAACAAAGGTTACAAAGCACACAAAGTGCAAAAAACAATTGATAGTGTTGCTATTTTAGAAAGAAAACAGCTATTGCAATACAGAAATAAAAAGAATAAAAACTCACGCATCCCCTTCGTTACAACTTTTCATCCACGACTCCCAGATCTGTCGGCCATTACGCGGGACTGCATGAAAGCTCTTCATGTATCACCTAAAATGAAATTCCTTTTTCCTGAACCCCCACTTGTTTCATTCCGACGACCCAAGAACTTGAAGGACATGCTCGTTAGAGCAAAACTTAAATCACCAGAAATAGGACAATTTAAGACCTGTCTAGATAAACGTTGCCTTCTTTGCAAATTCAGTGCCACAACATCAACTTTCGAAAGCCCAGCAACTGGGGAAACTTACACAATTTTCGGAAATCTATCCTGTAAATCTGAAAATGCAATATATATGATAACATGCTCCGTATGTCAACAGCAGTATATTGGTGAAACAAAGAACTCCCTCAATCTTCGCATAAATTTACATCGCAATCACATACAGAAAAAAGAACAATCACAGGCTACAGCGATCCATTTTAACACCACTTGACATAGCTGGACTGACATGCAGGTTGTGGCCATTGACCAAAATAGATCTTGGAACGAGACCCAAAGACAGGCAAAAGAACGATTTTGGATGCAAAAATGTAAGATAGAATGTACAACACTGACAAAATTATTTTTCCCCTTCTCATGTTACATTTGTAGTTAACAGCGCCCATGATGTAGCTGTCGATACTTTGCTTATTTTTTTGTAGTATAGTCTTTGTAAATAGGTTTTATTTCACTGTATTTTTACTTTTTTATTGTGTTTTAATAAAGAGCCGGATAGGTCTCGAAATATCAACTTTTAAATGTGTGTACTGTTCACTTCAGTCTACTGCCTATATATATATATATATATATATATAACGGTCTATGGTAGGAACCCAACGGGGATAGATTGCCTCCCCACCGAGGGATTTGGCTGCTCTTCGAATGCGCACTCATTATAGACAGATTACACTGCTCTCGCCATCTCTGTTCGAGTCCAAAGGGATGTAAAAAGAATGAACTGCAAATTTATTTTGACACGTAATATGAGACTTAAGTATATTAATTAACCGAATTTTGAACACATGTTTGGTGGTCTAGTGGTAGCGTATCAGACTCTCAACCCTTAGATATTGGACAGAGGGGGTTCGAATCCCACTGGAATCAACAAAAATGTAATATTTAATATTAAAAGACTTTGACTCAGACTCTGAATCTTAATTGATAAAAACAGATGAAAACGGCAATCAAGAACCCAAAATTGCAGTTAAATAATTTTCTGCATATGGCCATTTCGACAACAAATGTCTCTTCAGTGCAGGTTATATCAAGACAATTGGAAAACCGAATAAAAACGAGAGATTTATAAGCGTTATTTAAAAAAAAAAATTGAAATAACCCACATTTTGAGGGGGCACTCAGCGTAGATCAGTCCATAACATACCATAAAAACGAAACACAAATAAGATGTTAAGTTTTCCTCGGTACTCACTCTAATTCTTATTTTAAAGCAAAACAAGTCTTGTTAATTCTCTTAAATAAAGTGAAAGAGAATGCAGACTTTTAGCTAAATGAATAAATAAACAGTCTATAAATCCAGTCAACGTGGAAACATTCCAATCTCTCCGGATTTGCAATTATTTACGCCGATGCAGGGACTAAAGAATAAAATATAACGGTCTATATTAGGAAGCCAACGGGGTTAGAATTGGGGACAAGAATATCGAGATTGCCCTCTCACGGAGGGATTTGGCTGTTCTTCGAATGCACAGACATTGCAGACAGATTGCACTGCCCTCGACATCTCTTTGTGAATCCAAAAGGGTGTAAAATAGAGTGAACTAAAAGTTTATTTTGACACGTAATATGAGACTTAAGTAAAATAATTAACCGAAATTTCAACATGTGTTTGGTGGTCTAGTGGTAGCATATCAGACTCTCAACCTTTTGATTATTGACAGAGGGGATTCGAATTCCACTGGGAAACCTCCAAACACATGTTCAAGTTTCCACGTTGACTCTCTCTCTCTCTCTCTCTCTCTCTCTCTCTCNATATATATATATATATATATATATATATATATACATATATATATAATCAAACAATAGACAAAAGTGAGCAGTACACAAATAATACAGTTAATATTTCAGCCCCTAACCTGGCCTTTTTCAAAACACAATAAAAATAAAAAAATAAAATCAGACAAAAACTATGTAGAAAAAAGTCTAAACCAAACAATAACAGCTGCATTGTAGACGCTGGTTATCACAAATGTAATACGAAATGAATGCCCGGAGGGAGATGAAGAAAAAACTTTTGTCAGTTACTGTATATCTACAAGTATTTAACAATATCAACAATTGAAGACATTGTAGTGAATCCGGAAGAAATAATATCTGCAATTGGAAAATGTGTTATTTGTAAATTTTAACACAAATTTCCTGCTGCTTTTAAAATTTTAATCATCTCAAAATTCAGGTTTTAATATTCAAGCTGGATTTAATTTTTTGCATCCAGAACCGCTCTTTTGCTTGTCGCTTTGTCTCATTCCAAGATTTATTTTGGTCAATTGCGACAACTTGCATGTCTGTCCAGCTATGACCTATGCTGTTGAAATGGACAGCCGTTGCCTGTGTTAATTCCTTTTTCTTTATGTGATTACGATGTAAATTAATACGTAGATTCAGTGATTTTTTTTTGTTTTGCCAATATATTGCATGTTGACATACCGCACACGTAATCATATACATCACATTTTCTGATTTACAGGAGAAAATGCCGAAAATTTTGAATTTCTCGCCAGTTGCTGTGCTCTCAAATGTTGATGTTGTAAGACTGTATTTGCACAAAAGACAAAGTTTGTCTGAACAGGTCTTAAATTGTCCTATTTCAGGTGTTTTTAGTTTAGCCTTACCGAGCATGTCATTCAAGTTCTTGGGCCTGCGAAAAAATATAAGTGGTGGTTCTGAGAAAATGGCTTTCATTTTAGATGACGCATGCAAGGCTAGCATGCATTCACGTGTAATAGCTGACAAATTTTGAAGTTGTGGATGGAAAGTCGTAACAAATGAGATTCGAGAGTTCCTTTTTATTTCGGTATTGTAACAACTGTTTTCGTTCTAAAGTTGCAAAATTTTCAATTGTTTTTGCACTTTGTGTGCTTTGTAACCCCTATTAACTAGATGGTCTTTAAGTTCTCTGCTCTTATTTTTGAAAGTTTGCTCATCTGAGCATATCCGACGTAGTTTGGTGGAGAGACTATATGGAATTGGGGCGATACAGTGTCTTGGATGACAACTGTTTGATAGCAGATATGAGTGTGTATCGGTCGGTTTTGAGTGCAGATCAAAGCTGATTTTTCCGTCTGCAAATGTTGAAGTAGTGTCGAGGAATGCATTGGAAATTTCCGATATGTTGGCAGTGAAATTAATTGATGGGTGATAATTGTTTATAAATTCCATAAATTCATCAAGGTGCTGTCTTGTATCTGTCCATTACATTTCAATGTCGTCAATGAAACGGAGACAGCTATAAGGCTTGAAAGGTGCTTCCTGGAGCACACGCTTTTCTAAATCGCCCATGAATATATTAGCGTAAGATGGAGCTATTCGCGTGCCCATTGCAGTCCCGGTAACTTGAAGAAAATTTTCGTTGTTAAAAACAAAGTTGTTACGTTTTAACACAAGACTCAGAAGATTAACTAAGGAATATGTTGAAGGTGATTGAATAGGCCTAGTATCCCAAACTTTTCGGCATGCGTTTATTCCCTCTTCATGGGGGATGTTAGGATTAAGAGATACCACATCTAAAGTTACCAGTAAAGTGTGAGGAGGGAGATTTTCAGATGGTGTTTTATTTATATAGTCTGTAGTGTCTTTGATAAAGGAAGGGAGAGATTCAAGAAAGGGTTGAAGCTGGAGGTCCAAAAAATGGGATATTTTTTCTGTCGGATGACCAATACAGTTTACAATGGGGCGCCCAGGGATCCATTCCTTATAAATGTTTGGTAAAAGGTAGAATAAGCCAGCTCTAGAATTTTCAGGGAGAAGGCCATCAAATGTTTCTTTATCTAGTTCTTCATTATCCAGCATGGATCGCAGTGCTGATGTTATTTCTTCGCTGTATTTCTTAGTTGGCTCATTTTTAATCTTTTTTATAAAATGCAGGTTGGGAAAGCTGGCGGTTAGCTTCGCTAATGTAGTCGTCGGTGTTCAAAACGACTACTGTGGACCCCTTATCCGCTTTTTTGATGACGATGTCCTCTCTTTTTTCAAGATTGTGCAGGGCTTCTTTTTCACATTTCGACAGATTAGAAATGCTCAGAGATTTCATCTTCACCATTTCTATTAGAAAAATATTCTTTTAATCGCAACCGCCTGAAGAAAGATTGCATATCGTCCCTGAGTGTGTTGGTATTAAGTCCGCTTGGTGTCGGACAGAAACCAAGTCCTTTAGAGAGCAGAGATTATTCATCTTTAGACAAAGGAGTCCAAGATAAATTCAAAACTTGCGATTTCTCATTTGCATTATTGATTTCTCTCCTCTTAAAACGTCTGTTTCTGCTTTTTCCATGTTCTTGGTTGTTTGTAAGAGGTACATAGAATGGAAAACATGCTTGATGTTATCTCTTTCAAATTTTCGTTTCTTTTTTGATTCCAAATTAGTATTATGTTTATTAATAAAGTGTGATAATTTGCCCAAATAAACGGAGCATTCAGTTTGCTAACATGAATTCTTTAAAAGGTCTCTGGTTTTGTTAATTTTGTTTTCGAGACATTTAATTTGATTCAATGAATTGTCTCTTAAGAGACTTAAAAGGTTTTTAGAACAAACATCTAATGTTGTATTGCATTTGGAGTTAAAATACTGTGAGGTATGACCGATGTTATGCGTCGCTTTCAGCTGAAGACCTTTAGGGATTAAATTGTTAAATAGATAGGTTTGGTAATTATGATAATGATGTTTTAGAGACAAAACCTTTTTACTCTCTTTCTTCAACGAGATGGAAATTTGTTTGTGATCCATTGTAATGAGAACGTCAAAAATATTTTATTCAAAATGCTAAAAAATTGAAATTTTGAAAAAAAAAATAAAAAACACAAATATATTAAACATTAATAGATATATATGTTTGACAGATTTCACAACGATACACAAAGATGTTAAAAATAAGACTGGCATAAGATATAATATAATGATAATGATATTTGTGGGTATTACATTATATATTATGTCACTCTTATTATAAACATCTTTGTGGGTATCTTTGTGAAATCTGTAAGACTTTTATAATATCTTGTTTTCACTGCATTGTCATTTCTCGACGTTCCGATTCTTATTAAGTTCCTTGGCTTGTATTTTCTTTTAGACCATGTATATAGATATATAAAGATCAAAGAATAAAGCAGCAACACTGAAAATCATGCTGTGCCAGATCCAAAGGATACATACTCTGTGACCTGATTATAAACAGCATAATAAACAAAGTGAATTACACAAATAAAATAACAGCTTATATTTCGAAACTCGTCCAGCTCTTAATCAAGACACAATAAAAACGTAAAAAACAATCAAACAAAACCTATTTACAAAGACTCAACTACAAATGTTTACACAAAATGTCGAGAGCTACATGTTGGATGCTGTTGTTTACAGATGTAACATGAGAAGGGACAACATTGTCAGTACACGTACATCGATTCTATTAACAATACTGTTACACAATTGTGTTTAACGCCCAACGAGCAACACTTCAGCCATGTCAGAACGAGACCAAGTGAATCAAGTCAAACTGGATTTAAGCTTTCCTATACTAAACTTTTCTTTGGTCTGCCTCTTTGTGTCTGTCCACGATCGATTTTGGTCAATAGGTACTGCTTGCATATTTTCCCAGTCATTTGACCAGAATTGATGGTGGACATACACACTTTGTATAAACATTTGTAGCTTAGTTTTTGAAAATATTTTTTGCTTGATTGTAGTCTTTACTTTTTTATTGTGTTTTGATGAAGAGCCTGACAATTATTTGTGTCATTTTCTTTGTTTATTATATATATATATATATATATAAACTTTCAGTATGAACAATGTGAATATAATCCCAGTGTTTAGAAAAATAAAGAAAATATTGCAGTAAAACGTCACGTACAAAAACCAGCAAATATTTTTTTCACATCACTATCATTGAGGTCACGCCTTCAGTGTCCGGTATGTATCCATTTAATAAAGTTTTGTAGTGTAGTTTTTTGTAAATAGTTTATTGTTTTATTATATGTTTTGTTGTTTTGAAAAGACTCGGATAGAGTTGAAATATAAAAAGTATTAATACTAGTGCTATTCACATTGTTCATACTGAAAGTTTATAAATTAACCACATTGTGTGTATCTGTTTAGATCTAGCACAATAGGGATTTCGGGTGGTTTTTGCTTTGTTTTTATATTGTTTATGTTAGTTACAGCAATGGTATCTTAATGATCCACCTTTATCCCCTTTCGTATTTTTATTTTTCATCATCTTCTCATGTTTTGTAACTATATTTTATTTTTTTTTAAAAGAAAATGTCTTTGACGTTCATAGTACATACAATGTCACCTGTTTATTATGGAACATATTGATATATTTAAATCTTTGAAGAAAGAGAGTAAGAAGGTATCTTCCTTAAGACAACACCATCAAAATTATCAAACTTATATAGGTAACAATGTCATACCAAAAGGTCTGCAGATTAAAAAGACCAACAACATCGGGCATATCTCTCATTTTTTTTTTTAAATCTCAGTGGAAAACGGCTCTTGAAATTTGCTCCAAAAAATATTTACAACTTTTAAAAGATCATTGTTTAAGACAAATTAAAGGTCTCACAAATTCAATTTCCAGAATGAAGGATCTCCTCAAGAATTCCTGTTTGCCGTCTGAATATTCAACATATATGGATAAATTATCCCATTTTGTAAAAAAAGCGTGAAACACAATTGCTGAATAAACAACAACGCAAGTTTTCAAGAGATATAATCGAAAAATATTTTTCCGTCATAAGAGTTAAAAGAACCCGTAAAACAACATTCAAAAAAGAAAAATAGACGGTTTCAGAAAGACCACAGATTGAAAATGATCATAAATCTACGGTTTTAAACTTGTCTGCAAACCCTCTCTCTGAGGCCGAGGAATCTGTATTATCAAAAGGGCTAGGTTTCTGTCCAACTCCAAGCCATTTAAATGTAAATCAAATCAAAGATGACATGCATGCTTTTTTCAGACGTTTACGGTTAAAAAAATATTTTGAAAGAAAGCGGGAGGAAGAAGGTACATGTATATCTTAGCATTCAGATTCAGAAATCAAAAAGGCAAGTACTTGGACGCCCAAGTGCAGTAACCCTAGAGCCTTGGAGTCGTATACTGAAACAGTCCAAGAAAAAGTAGAACTCCAACTGCCTAAAGAAGGTCGCCCCATTTCAAACATCACGAAATGCGAAAGACAAGCACTCCGTTATTTAGGAAAGAGAGAGGATATTGTTATCAAAAAGACAGAAGTGAGTTCTTCTGTAGTCGTAATGACATTGCCGAAGCCAACAAGCAGATCTCAAAACCCGCTTTTTATAAAAAAAAAATGAAAACTGATCCAACAAAAAATACATCGATGAAATTGTAACAGTACTCAAATTCAATGTCCAGATACAAGAACTAGGTCAGGTGACTTTTGAAGGTCTTCTTCCTGAAAATCCCAGAGCTAGTTTATTTTATCTCCTCCCTAAAATGCACAACGAAGGAAGTCCTGGGCGACCAATAGTTAACTGTATTGGGCATCCCACAGAGAAAATTTCCCAGTTTCTAGATTTTCATCTACAACATTTTGTCGAGAACTCACCTTCTTTTGCAAAAGATACGACTGATTACGTCAATAAAACACCCTCTGCAGACCTTCAGCCCAACATAATTTAGTAACTTTAGACGTGACTTCTTTATACACTAACATACCACATGATGAAAGAATCGAGGCTTGTCGTAAAGAGTTGGATGGTAGAACTATCAAATTACCTTCCACTGAATCTTACACTTAACAGCTTCGATTTCGATATCGATAATTTTCTTCAAGTTAATGGGACTGCTATGGGTACAAGGGTAGCTCCATCATACGCCAATATTTTCATGGGGGTTAAAACAGCACATGTTACAGGATGCACTATATAAACCATATAGCTGGCTGCGCTTTATTGATGACATTGAAATGAAATGGACAGATACAAGATCTAACCTCGATGAATTTATTGAATTTATTGATAACTATCAACCGTCCATCAAATTGACCGTAACCATCTCAGAAACAACGAATACATTATTCTATACAACACCTACACTTGTCAATGGCCAAACTGATTTTTAATTGCATTCAAAACCTACATATGCACACGCTTAACTGCTCCTCAGTAGTTGTTACCAACGACATTGTATAAATGCGGTACCGTATGGTCTGTCAACTCGAATATGATGTATCTGCTCAATAGAACAAACATTTAAACAAGCAGCAAAGAACTTAAACAACATCTTGTTAACAGGGGCTATAAAGAAAAAGATGTTGAAAAAAAAATCAAAAAAGTGTCATCAATCGATCGAACTGAATTATTACTGTATCGGGGCAAGAAAAAGAAAAAAATATCGTATCCCGTGAGTGACTACCTTTCATTCCAAGATGCCACACCTGTCTGATATATCCCGCGAATTTACGCCTATTCCCCATTCGTCACCCAACATTAGAGCCCTTTTCCCCTGAACCCCCGCTTGTATCTATTCGTCGACCCAAGAACCTGAAAGACATTCTCGTTAGAGGTAAACTACCTTCGACCTAGATAGTGTCGTGATAGACGTTGTAAATTGTGTAAATACAGTTCCACGACTGAAACTTTCCAAAGTACAGCTACCGGTGATATTTTTAAAATCTTTGGACAATTAACATGTAAATTGCCCAATGTCATCTATCTGGTTACATGTTCTGTCTGTAAAGAACAATATGTTGGCGAGACCAGAAATGCACTCAATAATCGCATAAACTTGCATCGTAACCATCTCGAAAGCAAAGATCAAGACCAGGCTACGGAAATCCATTTTAAAACTCCAAATCACTACTGGCAAAATATACAAGACATCACAATTGGAATGTAAACCGGAGAAGATCCAAAGAAAGCTATTGGATTGATCGTTTAAAACCCAGTCTTAACATCAGAGTTATATATCAATAAATGCATATAATTCTAGCGTGTAAAAAAATCAAGAAAATATTGTATCTACTTAGATCAAGC
>MJUU01032882.1:0-14108 GCA_002080025.1 Modiolus philippinarum | reverse complement strand
GAGAGAGAGAGAGAGAGAGAGAGAGAGAGAGAGGAGTTCGCTTATAACGAATTCCAGGGGACTCCCGATTTTATAACGTTATAAGATTCGTTTTTGCCCTGTGTTTGGACTTCGATTTTTGTGAATTTCACTCCTTTGTTCCTTCGGTATTCTACTGCCGTTGGTTTTTATTAGAAAGACCATATGGAAATACCAACTTCCGATTCGATTTCTGAAGTTTTAAAAGTAATGTTTGGAAGTGTCAGGTGCACTCTACCATTGAAATATACCATTGAAATATACGATAATTTATACAAAACAGAAGACAGGTAAACGATTCGTTTGCTAAACAATCTTTCTTCGTTATAACAGGTAGATTTACAGCAATTATAATAACAGTTTGGTTTTAAATTCTCTTCGTTATAAGCCTGATTTCATTATAAACAAATCGTATAAAGCCTTCAAAAGTACGTTGTTTTCATAGTGTTGGGACCGGGGATTTCTATTTACTTCATTATAAGCCTGATTTCATTATAAGCCTGTTCGTTATAAACGAACTAAAAAAAAAAACAATAATGAAACATACATAACGATAGGAACTCGGGATAGCCGGACTTGGTACCGGCACTAGGAAAAGTCAGTGGTAGGGTTAAACCAGTTTATGGGTACCCAAGCTTCCCCTTTCTCTATCCCGTTTCCCTATAGGATAATAAACATGCGAATAAAAGCCAATACAGGTAGACCACTTACTCAATGACCACTATCTTGGAAAAGAAAAAGATATTACAAAACGTAATTTAGAAAGATGGGTCAAAGAGTACTCGATGTTAAACTGCCGGCTAGCTCAAGGAACCTAGTCTGCTGTTAAAACACTGTCGCACTACGGAAGAAAAGTCAAACTCAAACTCCCCGAAGGATTCGGTAAAGAGCCGTCATGTATTTCAGCAGACATTGGCAGTATCAGTGAAAGGGCAGGATTTATGTAAAGTCTTAAGGTCACTGGAATCCAAAGCCAATTTAACGGATTTGTTCAGAATATCTCGTCGATATCCACTATTACGTAAAGAATGTTAGTTACGTCCCAGTTTTCTCTGGACTATTTATCAGTGTCTGACATTTTTAAATAACATTTCAATATTATAGATGATGAGAAATGCCCTTTGTAATTAGCTGTTTTCGAGTCACGTCTTTTGTAGATATCAAATGTTCATATTTTATGTAAAACTTCTTAAAAGAATTTAATAATTTATTTATTAATCTTTTACGTTGTTGTAAAAGTTTGGATGTTTGAGTAAGGTAACGCTCATTAAAATCGTCAAGGGTAGAACAAATGCGAGCGAATCGTACAAATTAGATAGGTACATCACGTGCGATGGGGCTAGGGGAACGTCGCCATAAATTTTATTTTTTATTTTACCAGAGTCAATGATGATACTTAGATCCAGAAAAGGGCAGTATGTAGAACCATTTTTTGCCTTATTAAATTTCAGTTGTTCAGGGTAAATGATATCGTAATTGTAACAATAGTTTGCATTCTAAAGTTGAAACCTTTTCAATTCTTTTTGCAGCCGAAAGCAGGACACAAATTTCAGGGCTGGAAAACAGGATACTCCAGATCCGGGAGATATCACACGTAAATAAAATACATATATAGCCTTTTGTTTTATTCCTTTTTGTATTAAGTATTTTACTATTTAAGTCTTATTGACCATTGTTTATTGATATCTATATATTTTTTTATTATGTCAACTGTACGAACCATTTAACAAAAATATCCAGTTTCATGTTGAATTAAACAAGCTGTCACTAAATAACAAAAGCATCAAAAACACTCACTCAGATCTGTATTTCTGTGTGATATCATTTGGAGATCTTTATTTTATTTAAGATATTTATTTCCAATACATGAGAAAACTAACTTTCTAATAACGCCTCATTTTGTGGAGCTAATTCAACTACGTGTTTGGAAAATGACGATGAAATTTGCGACCAGTAATAAGCCATTGACATAATAAGATAAAGTTTAATGAATGCAAATTAAAGGCGGTAACTCTAACAGGATCTAAGGAATTCTAATTTGTAAATTTTATTATATTTTTATGCCACAGTTATGTTACCATATATATGTATTTTGTATTTTGCGGTTGGAAATTCAAAAAATAAATCTGAAAATAATTGTAAGTAGTTGTGTTAGTAAGATAAAAAAGGTTTTTGCTTTTTTTATTTATTAAATATAGAAATTCAGATTTTTATAAACACTATTTCAATTTAAGGTTAAAAAATATTTCATTTTAAAATTTCAGATGTTTTATTAATGAAATTGAGATAACATGTACATTTACGGTAGAAAATTACTGTAATTAACTGATATATACTGTCACATTCCACCACAGTGCAACACAGTTATTTCGAATACTGTGGAAAACTGCATTCAACTGTAACAATCAAAGACAGTGCATGACAGTAATACAAAATTCTGTCATTAACTGACATATACTGTAGCAATCAGGGACAGTGCATGACAGTAGCCGTCAAGACTGTCATTTACTGTGAGTTACTGTTACAATATTAAACATTTAATCACAGTACTAGGGTATTACTGTTGATGACTGTTTCTGATTGGCACAGTTCTGGACAATAGTTTATAGGTTTTTGACAGTAGTTGAACAGTAGTTGTCAGTGAATGGCAGTGAAAACATCACTGTCCCTGGTATGGATACATTTTTGTTGTACTTTTTTTGGTTCATAGTGCCGGTTTCGTTTTTCCGTTTTTATATTCACAATCATTGATGCAACCGAAATTTGTTACTTTGTAGGATTTTCAGTGTATTATCATTAAGATGTAGCATTAATCTTATATAAACAAACATTTAATCAACCTTGACATTGTATGACAGTTCCCAGTTGTTAAAAGAAAAGTTTTTACTAGGTCAAAAACAGTCGGCTTCCGGGTCCCCAATACGGAAATTCAGTTGCCTGAAGCAGTACTAAATGGAATCAACACGAACCAGAATTAGTTCGTTTACTAACAGAAATATTTTTCTCTTAAATGTATCGTTTTCACTGAAGAGACATAAGTTGTCGAAATGTGCATATGCAGAAACTAAATAAACAGTAGCTCCGACGTTTTGTTATTTCAACAGAATACACATGAGTCCTAGTACCAACTCTATTGCTCAAAGACCACATGCCTATGGGCAAACAAGTTTCTGTGTGTATGTGTGTGTATAAATTACAATAGCACCTTGTACATTTGAAATATTATAGATAATATCAGAAAACAAAGGTTAGCATATTATTCACATATTATTGACTATGGGGGTTGATGAATGATACAGGGAACAAGATCTTACACTTTTGAAATGCACAATACAATTGTGATGATTTATATTTAGATTTCCAAATACATTTTAAAAGATGCGAATAGTATTAAAATGACACCGACCTTTCTTTTCATTGTTTTACAGATCCAAGTCAAATTAGACATGATACTTGAGTCATTTGACAATATTCCAATGAATCTAGCATATTATCGGCGCCATTTTCTTTATTCAAATCGCCAATGGAGGGAACATCTGAAATATAAATGTTAACATATTATCATTGTATTTCTTAATAAAGTATACAGATGTGACAAATCACAACAACACAATTCCAGCTACAGTGGATAACAGACAACATCACTAATATGAATCTAGCCTTCTCATTTTTTTATTTGTTTTTTGAAAACATTGTCATGTTACAAAACTCCTGAAAAATAAAACAAATAACAAAACTCCCATATCACTAAAGAGTATATTTTGCAATGCTTTACATGGGCGTCATGGAGTAACCTCTCATCAGCAACATTATAATAAAATTACATAGAAAGCCATAATCAAAAACAAGAAGAACTCATAATCAAACATATCAAAGTAGGAAGCCAAATCCAGTACAAAGGACATCCACAGAGTGCAATACATCGGATTAAGTCTCAACATTTTAAGGGGTAAAATTTTGATAGATACAGTTAGTTTCTGTAAAACGAGGTCTGGAAGTGTCATGTTTGACTACTTAACTGGTGAATACCCAGGGGATTTCTGGTCATTCAGCAATGGCTTAGACCAAGTTGTTTTAAATAAAAAATGCCAATGTTGCATGTTAAACAGTATTCCTTAAGTTTTATCTTTTTTTCCCTAAAATATCAATTCTCTGTAATCGTCAACCGCATGGTCACAGATTTAATCGAAACTTTGTCAACTGATATCAGTCTATGGCTAGAGAACTAAAAGTGACTCCAACTTGTTCTGTTGGTTTGGTTGCCATTGTAATGGGAAACATAGTTTCAAGGCTAAAATATGATGATTTACAGCTTTAAAAAAGCAAAATTCAAACAGAGTCGGTTCCAAAAATGTAGTCTTTATGCATTTTTTTTTACCTAAGCAAGGTAAAATTACAAACTCGGCTATAATATTAAGGTTTTTAAAATAAATTGTATGCTATGAGGCTGCGAAGGATTTAGGATAGCAGGGATTCTTGGCCATTTTTAGAACTTGTAACCAACAAATGCAAACATGTTGGGAAATAACAAGATTACAATCAATAAGTACCAGGTTTTTAATATTAATTTATGGGATGGGTAGGCAGCTATGGTAGTTACAGTGATGACAAACACAAAGAATTTTCACATTTTCAGGCGCTGTTTTGGTAGATTTGATATTTTTAAAATTCCCCGGATACTTTCTCAATTAGATTCCTTCATACACACTCAATAAAAACACTAACAAAACAATGTACACACAATTAAGTTTGTTGCTGGTTGCTGGGTTGATTGTTATGGTAGCAAAACTGGCAATCATCCTTTTTTTTGTTTCTTGTTCCGTAAATTACATTATTTTCAAAAATCCTTTAAATAAGAAAAATTAACATAAGGATTTCACACTGTAAATGTCTCTGGATAAGTATGTATCATAATGAAAATGTATTATACCTTTAAAGTGATAGAATGGTTGCTTTGGAAGGAAAACGTTTATTTCTATTTTATTTTTTTTTCCAAATACTCCTTATCACATATTAATTATAAACATTTCCTTAAACAAAAATTGAATTCAGTTACATTATTTTACGACAGAATATGGAGTATATGAACAAGAGACCATAGCGCATCTGTAAACCTTGAATATAGCATTCTGTCGAAAAATATCAACGATTTGAATCTGGTTGCTAGGGTAGTTTCCGAGTTTAAGTACTTGTAGGATAAAACATAACCATTTTATTGTGCATTGTGCATGGTGTAATACTGAACGGTTCAGTGGTGCGTGATGCATGGTTCATACTTCATGGTGTATGGTGTAGTGGTATACGGTGTTGCAACAAAAAAAATAAACAATACGCTATTAACCATACACCGTAACCAATACACCGTACACCATAGCCAACGCAGAATACTCGGTGACTCTGGACCAAACACGATTTACATGCGATATGAGCGAGAGAAAATGAACATGGCGCAATCGAAGTTGACATTAAACACATTTAAAAAAATGTAAACAAAATATTCGTTTTCAAATACAAATGTAATCCAAAGAAAATGGTTATTTCTATCCAAAAATAATAATTAGTGGCCGAAAACATGCCACGAAAAAAAAACGCATAGTTTTTTTTTTTTTTTTTTTAGTAAAACCAAAGATCTTAGTACAAAACCGACATTCTTTTTTTTAATTTGTATTTCAACGGATTTATGAATGTTCTCATAAACCGATGGACAATCAATTTATCTTCGTGCACAGATTGTTCGTGAAACCGTTTTATCATAAAAGTTTGCAAAAGAATGACAAAGTGATATTTTTTGCAACAATTCTACAATAACGAAAGCTTGCAAGAAAATAGTATGACATGACGTTTTCAAGTCAAAGTACTCACATAACGCAAAAGAAAAATTTAAATGGTAACATGCAACATATGAAAATATGCAAACAAATGCTCATACTTAGTCAGTTTGACTTGAAACATCCAGCAAAAAGAATATATATATATATATATATGTGTGAGTCTAGAAGATTGTGCAACGATATCTATAAAATAAATAAGATGTTAAAAATAAGATGACAAAATGTTCAGTTTACTAATGACTTTCTTCAGTGTCTTAAACACGTATTATATAATTGCTATTGATGATTACATAATTCTTTAATACTGGGAATTATTCATCGAATCTCAATTTCCTTTTTCTTACATACAGGTAAATAGAAAATGTAGGATAATTATCAGTGATCACATAATGTCAAATATTTTTACATGCAAGTTTGAAGAGAAATATCTTACAGTTTAAATCAACTAAGACAGATTGATAGTGTCACCTGTAGAAATATATATATATATAAGCTGACTATAAATTCAATTAACGTGGAAACTTGCCCATCTCCCTGGATTTGCGAATATTTACGCTGATGCAGGGCCTAAAAATTTAAATATAACGGTCTATGGTAGGAATCCAACGGGGTTAGAATTAGAGACATGAATATCGAGATTGTCTTCCCACCGAGGGATTTCGCTGTTCTTCGAATGCATAGATATTACAGACATATTACACTGCCCCCGCCATCTCTGTGTGACTCCAAAGGGATGTAAAATAGGATGAACTGCAAATTTATTTTGACTCGTAATACGAGACTTAAGTATATTAATTAGCAGAAATTTCAACATGGCAGTGGTGGTCCAGTGGTAGAGTACCGGACTTTTAAACCCGTAGAATCCNTTGTGTGTGTGTGTGTGTGTGTGTGTGTGTGTGAAATCAAATACCAACCGAGTTAGAGTTCAGGATTTGATATTATCGAGAGCACCTTTTCACTGAGGAATTGCGTGTCACTCAAATTGTAATGGTCTCGATAATATCACATCCTAAAAATCTAACTCGGTTGGTCTTTGTTTTCATTCAAGCGCATATAATTTATTTTTCAAGACCTGTAAAAGCGTATTTACATGCTTATCCTGAGGATTAAATAAGATTTCCAAGATTGTCGCTGTTTTTAGACGTAAAATATATATATTTTTTTGTTCGTTTCGGTGATACAGTCTATCGGCTAAAAATGGGTATTCCTATGGGTACCAACTGTGCACCTCTCATAGCAGATTTATTTCTTTATTGCTAGGAGTCACAATTCATGGCAAAAATTCAAAAAGACCCTTCTAAACAGCATTTAGTGGATAAATTTAACAATACCTATAGATATTTGCACGATATTTTGGCTCTAAACAATCCTGAATTTTCTAAATTTACAGATGAAATTTATCCTGCAGAACTTACTTTAAATAAATCCAATAGCAGCAGTGATTATACTCCTTTTCTTGATCTTGATATATCAATTAATCAAGGAAAGTTAAACACCAAGGTTTATGATAAAAGGGATGATTTCTCCTTCCCTTTAGTCAAATTTCCCCATTTCCACGGCGATGTTCCGTTAGCCCCTTCTTACGGGGTCTACATTTCATAACTTGTTCGATATGCACGAGTATGTAGTGATGTTTCTAACTTCAACGACCGAAATCTTTGTCTCACTGAAAAAAACTTGTGCATCAAGGGTTTAGATATCATAAATTGATAAAAACATTCTCTAAATTTTATTATAGATACATTGACTTATTAAGAAAATTTGGTTCTACATGCAGGGCTCTTATACATCAGGGCATTTCACATCCAAACTTCTATGGCAATATCATTTACAAAGCGCATAAATTCAAAAAAATTGTCCTTCCAAACTTATTAACCCGTTGTACAACCTAATTCATAAAGGATATAAATACAGCATTGTTGTTAAGTCTTTACTTTTGGTGTTTGTTGGCAAAAACATTGATCATCTCCTAAATGCTTTACACCATAACTAAATTTAAACAATTTTTCATATTGGCAGTATTTGGCATTGCACAATATCATGTTCTTCTTTCATAATTGATGATGCTGTTATACCAAATCTATTTAGAAGTATTTCAATTGAAGTTGCATATGTAAGAAGGCTTGATATCTTAGTCAACGGAATTTATGTCCTTAGCTAGCTGTCAGTAACCTCGAGCATTTGTCTGGACAGTACCTGTGTGTATTGTTTTCATGTTTTATGTAATTCATTGTTAGGGTACTCGTCTTGATAAGTTGGACTTTTTTCTAGTTTGATTTTTACTGTGGGTCTTTTTGTGTATTTATTTTTTAACCATTCACCACACATAGGGGGAGGGTTTGGATCCAAGAAAACGAGTTTAACCCCACAGCAATTTTTGCGCCTGTCCCAAGTCGGGAATAGGTTGATGTCTTCCTTGTCCTTGTCTTCTTATGAAATTTTAGTTTCTTGATATTTGGGTTATTGGATGTGGTTTGTTTCCATTGATTTATTCACTTTTTTTACCTTTTTGGGGCCATTTAGAGCTTGCTTTATGGTGTGAGGATACTCAATGTGTTGAAGACCGTACGGTGACCCCAAGATGCTTTGTTTTGGGTCGTTTTAACCTGGATATGGGATGTTGTCTCCTTGACATTTACCCCATTTCCTGTCTTTTTCATATATATATATAAGTGTCATGTGTAATAAGTGTTGGATCGATGAAACATTAGTTAATCGATGCAATTACAAACCTAAAAAAGAAATATAGATGTATATGAGTTATAATTATAACAACGACATAATGTAATATTTTCATATAACAAACATTTTAAAATAAAACGCGACGTTCCAGTTCACAAAGAACGTTTTCTGTACATTACATCCCAAATTCACATTAACTTCGGTATCATGCAAAGCTCTGTCCTTAGCTGATTTTAGCTTTACATTAAGATCGAATTGGGTATTCACCAGCCCGAAAGCCGATTCTATTTGGAACCTTGCAATATCTAAATTTTTGTAAACTATCTCCCTCATACAAAGCTCTGTCCTTAGCTGATTTTGGCTTTACATTTATATCGAATTGGGTATTTGTTCTCTATCATTTTTTGAACATCTTTGAATTGATGGTTTTCCAAACGTTTAGATTTTATCTGTACTGATGAGACATAAGTTGTCGAAATGCGCATATGCAGAAAATAAATTCACAGTAACTTCGGTATTTAGTTATTTGTTACCACTGGGTCGATGCCTCTGCTGGTGGACTGTAAGTCCCCGAGGGTATTCACCAGCCCAGTGGTCAGTACTTCGGTGCTGACCCGGAAGCCGATTCTATTTGGAACCTTGCAATATCTAAATTTTTCTAAATTTTGTTTAAAACTAAGGAGTATCTCCTTCATGCAAAGCTCTGTCCTTAGCTGATTTTTGCTTTACATTTAGATCGAATTGGGTATTTTTTTTAACATCTTTGAATTGATAGTTTTCTAAACGTTTAGATTTTATCTGCACTGAAGGGACATAAGTTGTCGAAATGCGCATATGTAGAAACTAAATTCATAGTAACTTCGGTATTTAGTTATTTGTTACCACTGGGTCGATGCCTCTGCTAGTGGACTGTAAGTCCCGAGGGTATTCACCAGCCCAGTAGTCAGTACTTTGGTGCTGACCCGAAAGCAGATTCTATTTGGAACCTTGCAATATCTAAATTTTTCTAAATTTCGTTTAAAACTAAGGAGTATCTTCCTCATGCAAAGCTCTGTCCTTAGCTTATTTTGGCTTTACATTTATTTGTTCTCTATCAGTTTTTGAGCATCTTTGGATTTATGGTTTTCCAAACGTTCAGATTTTATCTGCGCTGAAGAGACATAAGTTGTCGGAATGCGCATATGCAGAAAATAAATTCACCTTAACTTCGGTATTTAGTTTCCCCATAACACGGAAAAGAAAATCTAAAAACATGTATATGAAAATAAACACTGGATTGCCGGAAATTTAGATATTCATAATGCATGATTAAATCTAAACAAAAATGGGTAGGGCGGGAAATTAAACCTTCCTCGGTAAAATAGAAATAATGTAATTGTATCGATTAACTTATGTTTTATCGATCCAACTATTAGTAAACAATGCTGTTTGTTGTCACTTACAGACATTTTACACACAACTTTTTCACAACAGGCATTACACGTTTGCGCTGTCTAATCCAACCTTGTTTATTTCTGCACACACAGTACGTGCAGTTTATATCTGTCACTGTACACTAACATCATTAAACGTTAGAAGATCAAACGTTATCAAAGACACTTATTGTTTTTATCATAAATTTGTCTCACAAGTATCTGCCAATTTAATTCGTATTAGCGGCAGAATCGTTCTAAAGCAAACATTGTTTCTTGCCAGTTACATTCTAAAACTATTAATTTTACCACAACCCATTGTTTCTTGCCAGTTACATTCTAAAACTATTAATTTTACCACAACCTTTCTACGTATAGTTGATTAATTTCGTCAATATTGATTCAGGAAATCAGTTCAGAAAATTAAGGCAATTAATTAAAAAGATAGTACAATGTCAACATCATATTAAAAATTTAAGAACGTACTTATAACAAAAAATGTACCTAACGGTCTTCAAATAAATTTTGACCCACAGGCACCTGGAGAGAAATCAAACCTATTTCTCAAACGTTGGGATAATATTCTGAGCAATCACTCATTTCGACTTCTGTAGTTACTTCGTTCACATTCAATTCATCATCACACGGAAATTACTAAAGAATACAACGAATCATTAGTGGAAGTAAATCCTAATGAAAAAGAAATAATTTTAAACGACTACATGATATAGAGAAAATAGAAAATGCCAAACATCGAAAAACGCAAGCTAATAAATTTAGAAGGAACGGTGAAAACATCAACAGAACAGATGATTTTCAATCTCAGGTCATCCAAAACAACACAAAAAGTAGTCGAAGAACAAGGAAATTTATTAGACGTACACCTAAAAGTGAAAATATTGTTGTTAATTTATTATCCCATCCTCTTACTAAGAGCGAGGAAGAAATTTCTAGCAGGGGATTAAATTTCTGTCCTGTACCGTCCAACATAAAAAAAAATTACAACTTGAGAACGATCTTGACCAGCTTGCTTTTACCTAAAATCCATAAGGAGAACAATCCTGGTAGACCAATTGTCTCACCAAATGGTCATCCAACAGAACGTATTTCAGAATACCTTGATTTCCACTTAAGATCTCAGGTGGAAGCATTACCATCTTATCTTAAAGACACTACAGATGTTCTGCATAAAATGGAATTCTTGAATCCTCTCCAGTCCGACACCATTCTTGCCTCGATGGACGTGACATCCTTATTTACAAATATTCCACACGACGATGGAAGTTTGGGACAATCGCACCGTTAAAGAACCACCCACCGAATGTCTTGTCCGGTTGCTGACGTTAGTGCTCAGACACAATAACTTTACTTTCAACGGAAAACACTTTCTACAAGTAAATGGCACTGCTATGAGCACTAAAATGCACCATGATATGCAAATATTTTCATGGGCAAACGTGAAAAACAATTATTACAATCTACAATCCACAAACCCCTCTCTTGGTTCCGTTTTATAAATGATGTCGATATGAAACGAATTGGGTCCGAAGAACGTCTCGATGAATTAATTGAACTTGCCAACAACATTCACCCATCCATTAAATTCACACATGAAATATCTAAAAGCAGCATTACTTTCCTTGATACTATGACAAGTTGCGAAAATGGTAATATGTCCTGTGATATATACTGCAAATCCACAGATAAACACCAGTATCTTTCTCCTCAAAGTTGCCATCCCAGACATTGTACAAAGAGCATACCATACAGGCTCTTAGAATAAAGCGAATGTGTTCATCGGAACAAACTTATCAGACACAGGTAGGACATCTTAGGTGTCATTTAAAAAAGAGGGGCTATAGCAATAAAACCATTAAAAGGGTTTCAATAAAGCGAGATCGGTGGACAGAAAGGAACTTCTGAAATACAAAGAAAAAAGCCCAATAACAGAATACCATTTGTTATAATATTCCATCCGGCATTCGAAAATATATCTAACATAATTTGTTAGCGCTGGACAAATTTACAAAAACATCCTACCCTGTCTAAAATTTTCAAAGAGCCTTCTGTTATTGCCTTTAGAAAACCCAAAAGTCTCAAAGAATTGCTTGTCAGAGCTGAAATTAAAACCCATGCTAATGACAAAGGCGAATGCAAAGGATGCGGTAACAAACGCTGCATGACTTGCAAATCATCCAAAATACACAGGGTTTCAAAAGTACAGCTACAGAAAATAAGAACACTATTAATTGCAAGGCCACCTGCAAAACTGAAAATGTAGTGTCTTCAATATGTCAGGGAAACTAAACAGCAGTTCAGCAAACGTCTGAACGGTCATCGTAGCGATGTCACCTGCAAACCTGACCTCCCCCTCAGTAGACATTTCCGCTCTACAGATCATAAAGACGGATTTAATAAGTAGAAAGTTACTGTTATTGACCACAATTCTAGCTTAGGCGGAGATAGTAGACAGGGTAGAGAAAGTTTCTTGATTAAAAAGCTTAAGATATTATCACCGAGTGGGATCAATGAGAAAAGTTAAAATTTCGCAGTTTATATATTTTTAAGTAACTTAATTATTTATACTGACTGACATGTGGTTCTGTATATTTATATTATTCTGTTATTCTGTTGCATATTTTCATTTTGTAGATTTATTATTTATCCATCTATTTTGATGAAATATTCAAAATATTTATGTTGTTATAATTACATCGTACATCGTTTTTGTTTATAATTATTCCATCTACCTGGATGACGTAATTAAAATATTTTCGTCGTTATTAGTACATTGATTTAATTATCGAAGTGTAATTAACACCAATACTTCGTAAGGTGACAAAGCATATCAGTTATGCGAAAATTTCTCTCATTTTGATTGCTACTTTTCCATCTTTAACATCTTAAATGTATAAGGTGTTGTTGTACAAGATGTGCAATCAGTCAGACGCTGTAACAATTTTTCTCAAATACATTAACCAACAAAATTTTTTAATTTGAATTTGTATCTGTAATCAACCAATCAAATTAAATCTTCAGAATCTATTTCTTATCAAAATATTTTTCTCGTTCTGTGTTTTACTTATAAGTTTCAAATTCTTTTCATAAAACCATCAGGCTGAAGCGTTCTTACTTGAAACATCCAAAATTTCTCCTTTTTTCTCCTTTCTTCCTTGTCCCAGTTGGAATTCAACTCGATGATTTGGAATGTTACCTCATCGAAAGAGTGTCCGGTATTTCTCAGATGTGTTGTGAGTTGACAATTCCTGTTGTTTCTGAAAAACCATCTGTGGTTGTTGAATCAGAGGTTAAAGTTGTCTTCAGTTTATCCCACGTATTGAATTTTACATGCCCCGCACGTAAGAATATAAATTGATTTTCTTGATTTACAGTTAGAATTTGTAAATATTTTGTAAAGTAAGTGAGAACTTGTAACTTTGTTATGTAACAGAGCTGCTGAAAGTGTTTTTGATATCAGCAGCTTCGCAACACAAACATATTTTCATTCCACAGGGAATAAAGCACCCTTGATCTTACGTTTGTGCTTTATTCAAAGTTGATGACACCAGTATGTCTTTCAAGTTCCTAGGTCTTTTCAATGAAACAAAAGGGGGACAAGGGAGTATTTTTATGCAAGCTTGGGTTATTTCCGACTCGGGTCCAATGTTTTCTGACAATAGCATTAAGTGTTCTTAGGTCAGGGTGATAGGTAATAACAAGCGGGGTTCTCAATAACTGATCCTTTTCTTTGTAGTGTAGGAGGCTTGTTCGGTCTACATTTCGTAATTTTTCGAATGATTCTTTTATTAGGTGATTGTTATATCCCCGAAATTTAAGGTGCTTTTTCAATTCACCTATTCTTTGGTTGAATTTAGGGGACAACTGGGACAAGGAAGAAAAGAGAAAAAAGGAGAAATTTTGGATGTTTCAATTAAGGACGCTTGAGCCTGATTGTCTTAATGAAAAGAATTCAAAAACTTATAAGTAAAACACTGAACGAGAAAAAATATTTTGATCAGAAATAGATTCTGAAGATTAAATTTGATTGGTTGATTACAGGTACAAGTTCAAATTAAAATTTTTTGTTGGGTAATGTTATTGAGAAAAATTGTTACAGCGTCTGACTGATTGCACATCTTTCGTCAGTCAATATGTGTCTGAAGAA
>MJUU01032881.1:0-23040 GCA_002080025.1 Modiolus philippinarum | reverse complement strand
ACGGAAATTATGTCCTTAGCTAGCTGTCAGTAACTGCGAGCATTTGTCGGGACAGTACCTGTATGTATAGTCTTCATGTTTTATGTACTTCATTGTAAGGGTACTCGTCTTGATAAGTTGGACTTTTTTATAGTTTGATTTTTACTGTGAGTCTTTTTGTGTATTTATTTTTAGCCATTCACCACATATAGGGGGAGGATTTGGATCCAAGAAAACGAGTTTAACCCCACCGCAATTTTTGCGCCTGTCCCAAGTCAGGAATGTGTTGGTCATTGGCTTGTCCTTGTCTTCTTATAAAATTTAAGTTTCTGGATATTTGGGTAATTGGATGTGGTTTGTTTCCATTGATTTATTCACTTTTTTACCTTTTCGGGGCCATTTAGGGGTTACTATATGGTGTGAGGTTCCTCACTGTGTTGAAGACCATATGGTGACCCCTAGATGTTTTGTTTTTGGTCGTTTTAACCTGGATATGGGATGTTGTCTCCTTGACATTTACCCCATTTCCTTTACTTTTCATATGTTAATTACAAACTTGATCATTGTTAGCAATATACATTTTTTTCAAACATGGAACGCTTTTGCAAAGACAGAGAAAAAATATTTCTGTAGGCATCTTTCAAAAATTAACAAAAATTATGGTACAAAAAAAGGAAAAAAAACAAAAAAGACAGGATTGAAAGAAAAATTACTACGCTTTTTTCATAAGAATGCGTTGTAGTGTGGATTGGAAAGTATATATATAAAGTCATTGAAGAACAATATCAATAATGTACAAAGAAATCAGACACACACACAAACACACTTCCATTCCAGATCCCTAAATATTCCGTATGATTCTATCATTAAGTATACACTGACGCTTAAGATTGTCTAGGAAGTGGTTTAAAATTTATGTTATTTTGTGCTTTGTTCCTTCGGTATTCTACTGCCGTTTTTTTTAGATAACATATAATGATACTAATATATTCCATCGTTGTTTGGTCCATTTTTGTGTTATTATTGTAAACACATTTAACACCAATTTACAAACAATTAAATTACAATAGCAGATCCATTGCCAACTTTCATTTCGGAGATGTCGTTGCATTATGTGATTTATTTACCCAAGCAAGCTAAATGCTCAACTGTTACTATACACAATTTACAGACACCGTGTTTCAAAAATATGGCTGATGAAGTCGACGCGGAAGTAATTTGTTGTTTACCTGATTTGCCTGGTTCCGAGGTCAAGAAATATGGGAAAGTTAGCCCCTAAGATCCTTTAGAAGGGATATGATTTCATTCAAGACATTTTGGAACGTATAGGGCCAATCCCATATAAAATTACTATTATGACAATGTTTGATTCCAACTGGCCAATAGATTTTGAGAGATCTCGATGCCGTAGGAATCTTTACAACATAATTTTCTCAGTGAATCATACAAGTACTACTTGAACAAGTAAACAATGAAAGGATATGGCGTAAATGTACATGAGATAAAGTCTCTACAAATATATGGTATAATCAAGCAAATGAACAATGCTCTTATTGTTGTTCTCCATCTTGAAGTCACCATGTGGCCTTCAACAATGAGGTTTGCTCATACCTCATATGAGTAATTTCAAGACTGCCCCAAGCACCGATTTCAGCTGAATTCTTTGCTAAATGACGGACAACACTACATCCATGTCTTTCCTTGTCATGGATGCGAGATTGTCAACAAACAGCAAACATAAATTAAACTTGCAATGTGCTCTTACAATCACTGTCATCCGTTGCCCGTCATAAGCACTAGTGTCTTAAGCTAGTGGACGATTACATCATACAGACAAACACAGGGTACTCATCAAGACGATTGTAAAATCACTTGGCATAATTGAATAGTGGAATGTGGACACTATAAACAGGTGGCCAAAATAACATTTGGAAAATACAAAAATAAAAATAATAAATGCCAAAATTTGAAGGAATAATAGTATGAGATATCCCCACACGAGCAAGTAAACCATAACTGAAATTAAAAAAGGCATACATCTCTCGCATAGGGAATTTTTTCACAGACTCCTCACTGCAGGCGAGACAAACTCCAGTCTTAGAAAACATTGAAATGATATGGAGATATTATTTCATCCTGTACTCATTTCGATTTACAAGATATAATAACGCTTAAATGCTTTTTCGTATACATCAATATGGTGTTGCACAAAACAGTAAAAAGGTGTTGCAACCTCTTTAGAACACACTAACAAGGAGTCGCTACTTTGTGAAAAAGGCTTCGCATTGTCGCCAAATAAGTGTTTCATTTTTGGACATTTTTCGGTTTATTATTAAATACTGAGGCCAGGGAACTATCGATGTGGCTATTTTTATTGCAAATTATTTTTCCTACAAATGTGTTACTAAATCCACATACTAGTATACACTTTAATTAACAAGCGTTAGAAGCCAAAATTGATTTACAACGATATTTTGCATATGGATTTAAGTTTACCATGTCTCAGTCGTAGATGAACCTAATAACAAAACCTAATAATATTAACTCTAACACACTCTTTCGCCTTATTTCCCTCTTTGTCGTCATATCGGTGGTTATTACCGTCTGATTTGTCCCACAATTCACCTGTGAACAGTATTCAGGAATGCAGTTGCTCCCAAAAAGGCAAATTCTCGCGTCGCACTTCGTACCCAATGATATGGCCATTTCGACAGCTTATGTCTTATTAGTGCAGATAAAATCAAAACATTAGAAATCCATGTGATCATTAGATTTTTTATAACTCGAAGTAAAAAATCATTTTCCCACCCATATCAAAGTAATAGAATTTTCTACGTTATTTTGATATTTCACCTTTTGATACATATGATTGCTAATGCCCAAATCAAATATAAATACATGCACCCCTAAAACGTTCTAAGATAACAAATTTAACAGTGTAGATACCAGTAGTTCATGCAGATGTTAGTTTCACGAACAATTGTGTATGCTATTCAAATACTATTATTACTAAAATTTTATTCAGGTAGCTTTCAGAACTTTAAGTAAAAAATTATCTATTAGTTTGTTATTCATACTTTTTACAATTTGTATTTGAGTATTTCGACAATACTTTTCCAGTTATCCTGTTCTTCAAAAAAGTCTATTAAGCGAAAGGAAATGACTCGTTTAACTGAGCTGCAACTCGTATGAAAACATACAAGATCGGAAACAATTCTTTTTGAACATACTCAGAAAGCAAAGCCCGAGTTTGTTGATTTTGTTTGAAAATAAATTATTCACGGACGTCTTGTTCGTGTTCCGTCAAATGTCTTGCATATTTGTCATTTATGGGATTTTTTTCGGCTTTTGTTTTCTTCGTTTGGTTTTCCACCACACAGACTATAGATAAAACTTTCATTCATACCAAATAGGAGAAATCTTATTCAAAACATGAAGGTATAAACATCTATGTTTATACCTCCATGTTCAAACCAAACACAATATCCATCAAGCCACAATCAGCGGGAAATCTAGTGGTATAAAATTATCTCCCTTCTAGAAAAGCTCTCCTGTGATTATAAGATTTTCTGATCAAAATAAGAGCATGGCGACGAAAGTAAACAACCGACAAATTGTTAAGATTAAAATAAGAAACAGACGAATACAATATTTAGTTCAAACGTCATTCAATTACCAGACCTTTGTTCTGTAGGGAAAAATGATTAAACTTGTCCATAAGCCGGAAGGATTGATACGAGAATTTCTTAAATAATTAACTGTCGTGAAAAACTATATTCAATCGACAGACTGGTCAAAATTAATTGCTATCGGGTGTTAAAATGCATGTACCCTGACAAAATTTTATGTACAGATAGATTTTTTAACATACATCATTTATAGACCACTTTAGTGACGATTACTGCGTAAGAAACGATGTCATCCAAAAGGTCTTTCGTTGTTGCTAAGAAAATTATGTTGTCCTGAAACAGCGCCATTTAGTTTTTATACCCGGTAATCAACATCACAAGATTTCATTGGTTCAATGGTCAAGTCTACGTATCGATCAGGAAAACAGAGGCGTGTCTTCATTTAAAGAAACCACGTGTATGGGTGAGTAGTAATCGATTTTGTAAACAAAAATGGAAAGTAAAACAGCGAAATATCGTCTTTTTTTAAATTTATTGTATCTGAACCGCTACATGTACCCTGTCGAAAATCGGCACATGAAAAGATGATTATTTAAAGAAAAAGCATATTTTTTTCTGGTCAATGTCAGGCTATAACAAACGGTACGATCCACAAGTCTCTATAAGAGGAAAATTATCAAAAATATCATTTTTCTTCTAAAATATGCAAAGTATATTCAATCAAAAACTTTTTGTCATTTGTATATATAGAAGTCTGTCATATCATATGCACATGAAAAAGTAGAATATTTTACATTATAAGTAACTTTTAAAGCACCTAACAACAGACCTAAACAATGTAATCGACTTTTTTATCTTTTCTAAACGAGAGCTCACATTCTTTTGTTTAAATACCACTGGATATTGGACTGACAATGATAACCTAAAAGCAAACATAAATCGGAGGGAGAACCGTAATATTATTTGACAAATCGTTAAGTAGAAAAAATAATATTTATATGATGACAGACAAAAATATATAAAACACGTACAGTACACAATTTAGCGTCCAATGAAAATTGTGATTCTGCAACTAAACAAAAAGACAATGGCGAACATAAAGCGATCAGTTTTGACCAATCACTACGGATATGCCGTTAATCTGTAAGAATGTGTAGGACGAAAATGTCAATATTTAGAAATAATAAAAGGCCGTGCATTTTGTTTTTATTTTACTGTAGAAAGCATGGTGGGCATCTGGAAATAAAAAAAATGTTAAATTTGATATTGGTATTCAATTGGAAGGAGAAAACACTATGTAATACTCAGATTGCCATATCATTATTTCTGTTTCAGTAATAATGGTCACATTTAGTTGCACACTTTCTTTCTGTTGAATACCGGCATAGCATTTAAAATGTTGATAAAAAGTGTAGAAAAAACACCAATATTGTAATCAACGAACGACAACTGCATACATTTTGTATATTCACTTTGAAAACAAGATGTATCTCCCTTCTTGTCCCTTACAGAATACAATCTTTGAACAAATTTTAGCATTCAATATCTTTTCCCCTAATCATTTAAAATATATTCAAAAAATACCCGGGGAATAGCATAATCATGACAATGTTGAAATAAAAAATAAAATTTACTTTTAGCATAACACTATTGCTCCTTCAAAATGTCTTTGAATTTAATTTGTTAATAACAATTTCAATATAAGAATTCCCTATATGTATATATTTTATACCCCAGAACTTCAAATGAATATCACCAACACCAAAGATTTTATAACCCATGCATTTTGAATTAAATAATCCACGCATGCATACATATAGCAACACTTCATATGCTTGGATGTAAGGGACGGACCATTTAACCTGAAGGGGGGGGTATGGTTTTTTTTCTGGACAGAAAAATTTATTCATTTTTTTCACGTGTATCAACAAAACATTTTTTTTCAATATTACCATTATTTTTTGGACAGAAAGCCTCCTTCAGAAAAAATTTTTTCAACATTTTGGCAGCCAAAATATTTNATTATTCTGATTAGCACTCACGGTTAGCTTTTCTAAAATCCGCGCAAAATTTTCAAGAGCTTGTATTTTTTCAACATTTTGGCAGCCAAAATATTTTTTATTATAAAATCAGATCTAAAATATTTTTTTAGAAAAAAAAACCATTGCCCCCCCCCCCCCAGTCAAGTTAAATGGTCGACCCCTAACGGGTTATTTTTTGACATATATGACAAATTTCCAAGCATATGTAACTATTACAACCTCAAAATCTATATGGCCAGGGTTAAGTTCAACCACTGATACTAAAGTCACTTATAAATTTGTATGGTCGCCATAACAATTTAACGGATTGTAGCAATGTGTCAGGAGATCCTTAGTTATTACGGGAAAGACACATACCAAATTTGACATCACACTGGACTTTTCACTTACATTGTGACGGGTATCACGTTTGAAACAAGACAACCTGATAACTTCTTATTTAGGGATTCACACTGTTAGTGCTTTATTCTTAGTGGCGTTTGTATTATGTGATGTTTTTAGTCTTCTTCATTTCATTATTGTTCTTTATGTGACCTTTAAATATTTCCATGACTTTTTTGACTTAAGATTAAGACGATGTCGTATGAGATTTTCTTAGTAGAAATGGTAAATTGGGTGTACTGTTTAAAATAACATAAGATGAATTTGAACAAAAATGTAATTTATGATTACTTTTCTTAGTCCTGTATACCAGCCGTAAGATATCAAGAATATTAAAATCTATCCGTGAGTCAGTTTAGATACCAGAAGTTCTATCAGATGTCGTTTTCACATAGTATGTTTATTTGCTATTCAAATTTATGGCCGTGAGCTTTATTCAGGTAGATTTAGAACAGTACTGGCAGTTAAAATTGATTTATTATTTTGTGATTCATAATAACAACAAATTAAATCCTTTACTGAACAGAAATTCTCCTAAAACATACAAGGTCTAAAGATTTGACACGAGTTGTTTTTCGAGTTTGAAGTATTTGATAAGGTTAAAAATTAGAAGAAATATAACAATTGTTTTGAAAACTTCTACTTAGGACACATATGTCAGTAGATTTCAATAAGCTGTAAATTTCTACTGTCCGCACACCAATGCCAATATAGAGGGTCTCGATGGGGGTACCTTTCCCGAAATCCCGGCAATTTTTACTACACTTTCCCGTTTCATGTTCGGGAAAATATTTTACAAAGACTTAAAAGATTCCGCTTTTTCCCCGTTTCACGGGCTCAATTTTTGTCAGTTCCCGCTTCACGCTGGACATCCTTTCCCGTTTTCATGTGCACTTTTCCCCCACGACCCCGTTTCCCTCTTGCTTAAAAAGGTCAATCCCGCTTCCCGCTTATACCCCATGGAGATCCACAATATATATTCCCGTGTGATATCTACATGTAAGTTTTCGTGCATTTTCCGTACACAAAGACAACTCACTACACATAAGGATCTCTCATATTTAATTATGTTATTTCAGTTAAATTGCAATCAAATAATTTCTTGCTATATTTTAGTCATATGTATTTAAAATCTTCAAAATCGGACAAGGAACCAGACTGGACAAAGGTCCTATGTGTCAGAGCCTTAGACAGTCGGTTTTAGAAAAAAAAAACCACCAGTATTAAGATATCTGTGCATAAGAATTCGGTGAGGTCAGTTGTTTTTCTTTATTCATTAACAATGAAAGGATATGGTGTAAATGCACACGAGACAAAGTTTACAAATACATGTTAAACAAAGCAATGGAACAACGCTTTTACTGTTGTTCTTCATCTTGATGTCACCATGAAGTCTTCAACAATGAGCTACTTAACAACCTCATATTAAGTACAAGACGGCCTCTTGCACTGGTCATATCTAGATTTAAATTTCTAAATCAACAACTGTCAAATCAAGTATAAAGAACAACGTTCGAGACTTCTCTCTCTCTATATATATTTTTGATCATCACCATGACTTTCTTGACTAAATAAAAATAAAAAAATTGCCATAAAACTACTTACTAACGTTTTTCGCTAACAAGTATTTTTCTTCCTTACTGCGATATTTACGTCATGGTTAACTGGTATATCTTCCTCAGGCAAAGCTATGCTCTGCGCTGACCTTGGGCTTTTGGTTTGGCCTATAAATAGTAATTGACGTTTTTTTTCCCTTTGGTACTCCATTTTTTATCTGATCTACCAGAAATCAGTTGTTAAAACGACAAGATGTAGAAACTACATCAATATCAATTCATTTTTTCAATTTAGATGCTGGTATACTGTTTCACCAGACCTGTGCTTTATTGGTGTAGTGTTGACACTAAAACATAACATGGAAACCTTCAAGATCTGAATTCTAAAACCGCGATGCATCCCCAATGTCTCGGAAAGTATTGGGTTATTAAAGTTTCCACTTGGCCGATTCTGCAGCTGTTTCTAAACTGTTATCCTCCGATATAATTCACCAAACCAGTAGCAATACTAGTCCAATACTTTGGTGCTGGCGCTAAACACTGCAGCAGTAGAATTTCTGAAAATTTTGTTTTAAAAGTAAGGAGTACTTCTCCAAGGCAAAGCTCTTTTCAGAGCTGGTTTCGATTTAAATTTGGACCATTTTAATTATTTGTTCTCTCTCAGATTTAAAACATCTTTCGATTAATTCTATCAAATGTCTTGGTTTTTGATCAGAAGAAATATCAATTGTTGAAATGTTCATCAGCAGTATCTAACAGTAAAAACGTTATTCATTTATTTCATCTGTCAAATAAATATAACGTCAGTTAGCTTTTCTGCATAAATGAAAGGAAGATAACAGAAAACACCTACTGGCCGAACATTACAATCACATGTCACAATCAACCAGGGAACTGCACAAGAAAAACAACAAAATGACAGATAACGATAGGAACTCGGGATAGTGGGACTTGGTACCGACACTGGCAACAGCCAGCGGTAGGGTTAAACCGGTTTATGGGTACCCAAACCATGACCACTTTCTGTAAAGCAACTATTTGATTTATAAATTTTTCTGCCAAAGCTAAATTTTAATTCCCTTTTTTTCAAATTATTTCGGAGATGGAACTCTTTTGCATTAGATAATTTGTCGACAGCTGCATGTAAAAGAATATACATAATGTATATGGAAAAAATCTTTTAGACAGCAGGAAAAATGTACACTATTACACCATCGCAAGTTTTGTTTAGTATGCTAATAAATTGCATTACTGTGCTGTCCCAAACAGGACTTTAGCTTGCTCTTTAGTATAGATTCTACTATGCCCATTCACTTTACGAAAACAAATGTTAAACAAATACGAAATGACGTCTACAAATCCAACCTTTTAATGCCCCCTCCCACTAAGTTTAATTAGAAGCATATATATCCAGTATTGTAGTGTTTGTAAGGAACGCCAAGAAAAGAAAACTTTTATAGACAATGTAAGGATAAATGGAGAAAATGCACATAAGTAAGTCTCTATATATACATTGTAACACCAAACAATGAAACAAATGGAGAAAATGCACATAAGAAAGTCTCTATATATACATTGTAACACCAAACAATGAAACAAATGGAGAAAATGCACATAAGTAAGTCTCTATATATACATTGTAACACCAAACAATGAAACAACGCTTTTTTATTGTTAACCTTCCTAAAAAGAAAATAAAATGGTGAGAGATATGTACTTATGATTTCGCCCCTCTGCCTTCAATTTCAGGCTAGACCACTGTCATGTAAAATAACTATAATATTGTTTTTATTATACTGCAATTTTTTTTTCTTTCTTTCCTATAGACGATTTTAGAAATTTGTGATTACTGAGTTATCGAACTTGACCGCCAGGTGTCGCATAGTCGTCCGCCATTAAGAGGGTGTAGACTCGGTTATTTACTGTGGAAACGTATGGTCATTTGTCGTGATTAAATTAGTAAAAAATAGAAATGTAATGCTTTTTCAAACATAAAAAATAGAATTGTAACGTTTTTTCAAACATGTATCCATTATGAAAAATATACAATTGTTCAAATTAAATTTTTTATCAACTAACAAGTTACAAAATATGAAAAACGAGGTAAGTTTTTTGACAATAAATTTTTTGCATATTGTAGAATATTACATAATTCAGCAATTTATGCTTCCGTCCAGGTGACAATAAACGGTTTTGTCCAGGTAGATTTTTTCACCTGGAGGCATATGACAATTACAAGGTGTGATTGTTTAAACCAGTTTAGTTAATCTTATGACCGTTTGATTGCCACACAAAGAAATTTTTATTTACATGTTTTGAAAATAACAAAATTTGGTAAATACTCAATATTTTCATTGCATTAACCAATTTATCTTCAAAATATAGGTTGAACCCCCTCACAAAAAAAAAATGATTTACAAAATAGGGGAATGAATATTTGGGTATGCTATTTGAAATATTAAATGTTTGGACGGTATCCGTTTACTCATGCATTTTAAGCTTTCTTCTTTTCTCCCGTGTTTTCAGGTGTGAAATTCATTTTGTTTCATATAACTTTTTTTAATTTTTATTCTTTTGGAATGACATTCCAGTGCATTAAATGTGCATATGCAGAATCAAAATTCACAGTAACTTCGGTATTTAGTTATTTGAATAAAAAATGCAGATAAATAATATATTATATTAATCATTGTTTTGCCGATTTGCTGGTTTTTCCATGCTAAAAATAAAATTTTACCAGAAACTTTTCGAATTAAATACTCCTTTGTTTCTTTTTTACTTTATAAACTCAAACAAACAAAATGTTTTAGAAACAGATATTTCAAAAAGCATTCAACATAAAGTCATAACCATTTCTTTATTATTCTGATTAGCACTCACGGTTAGCTTTTCTAAAATCCGCGCAAAATTTTCAAGAGCTTGTATATGCACATTAAGATCATTTATAAAAATATTAATATCGAAGTTTTTTTTTCAAACTTTCGGAAAATCTATCAAGAATACTTCAAATATTTTTTTCTGAAATATAAATGATTTTTAGGAGGATTTACGGTACGTAAATCCTTCTTATGCTGTCACTTTCTTCAGAAAAATCCCGGGTATGAATATTTACTTCGAGATCAAAAATCAACTTTTTGCGGCCAAATTCATTGCGAATTTCTTCTGTAACATCATTGTAAACAGCATAAGAAATATGACATATAAATGTAAGGTATAAGCCTAATTAGAATAGAATTGCGGGGGGGGGGAATATTTTAGCACTTAACCGAGTGTCACGTGACAAGTATTTATAAATAACTTCACATATTACCGTATTTGTAGAAATAATAATCAATAACCTGTGACCTGAATATTGTAATGTTTCTGAATTTAAACGATGCAAAAAAAATAAATAAAAAAAATAAACAGAGGAATTACAATGATTTCTAGTTTAGTAAGTGTAGTTTGCACGTAGTGCAAATTTGATTCAGAATTTATTTCAAAATTTAAACTTATATTGTATCGATATTAAAAAAAATGAATTTGGCAATATATTTCCCTCTAAGAGACAAAGGATGAACAATTATTCGTGTTTTTATTGGCGGATTAAGAGAGGCCTTCGGGTTTGGAAACCTCCCCCTTTTCTCGATTTAAAAAATTAATTTCGTGAACAGTTAAAAAAATGGCAAAAATTAGACTGGAACCTCTCCTTTTTCTCATTTGAATCCCCCTTTTCGAAGGTTCGATCCATTGATCATGCAAATTATGTTTTTTGCCAAATTTCGACAGTTATGCAAGATGTTCCCTTATAACTTCGGAATCCTAATATGGTCAAGATATGGCATTTACATGTGACGTACTTCTTTTATCCATTTTCAATGATAACACATTTTAATGGAATCGCTGGATACAAAAATTGTCAACTAAATATGTCCACGTATGCTGTCTAAACCAATGTATTACAGAATTTCTCTTTTACATTGTATAGTTTGAGACCATAAAGGCATTATATGAAACACGTATACAGCATAACAAAATTTACTGTTTTCTATGCAACTTGGGTATTAATTGTATTCAAATCTTCAAATAAGTATTTCATATATCACATTGTCATCGCTTCCTTGTATCAGCTAAAACAGAACATACGTCAGTTCTTTGGAACTAACATTTTGCAGTTTAATTAAGGTCCCCGTATTATCAATAACATGTGTCCATGTGCTATAATCAATCAGTTTAACCCACACTAAACATTGGACAGCTATCAACGAATATAGCCTTGCAATCAACTAGCGTAGTAACTAAACCACTAGCAAAAGATATGCGTTTGTCATACCCACTTACTAGACGCAAAAATATACAAAATGTATGAGGCTTTCAACAATGAGCAAATACACCTGCACTAGTTTCATCGGTTTGAGCAGAATTCACTTGCAGGATGTCGAACAACGCTACGTCCATGGTTGTCCACGTCAATGGATGAGGGGTCGTCAACAGACATAAACATATCGGACAAAGTACCCTAATAAACACTGTCATCCATTGCTCGACAGAAGGACCAAAAGGCAATTCGAAATACAAACGACTACAGGATATTCATTGAGTTGGTTGCAAGATAACTTGGCAAATAAATTGGGGAGATGCGGGCATAATAACTACAAGTGGTAAAAAATAGAATGATTTTTTTAAGAAAATATGAAAGCCAAAATGTAAAATTTTGAAAATTTTAACTGAAGAAAAATAGAGAGGATGCACCTCAATCAATGGAGATATTTATAAGAGCTCCACACTTCAAGAGAGACAAACTCTGTCATAAATGCAAAAAACAAGAGATTTTGTCAACGAGTAATGTACATGACACAAAATTCCTACAAATACATGGTAAAATTGACAAAAGGGAACAACGCATTTATTGTTCTTCATCTTCTATACCTTCAACATTTCCCATATATATAGTATTTTGTTGCACAATAAACAATTTTACGATTATCTTTTACGAAATTAAAGAGTAAATCCGACTTAACAGTACTTCAGTACTTTGATTTTATTAATCTTAATTACTTTTGAATTTCATATCTTTTCCTCTAAAACAAAGTTCCGTTTCTTTATCAACTTATAAAATAGCTAACTTTTATACTTAATTAATAGTTATTTGTAATAAATTAATATATATTAGGCGGTTTCTTTGATGTCATAGTAACTGTTTTATCACTTGAATAGGTTTTGATCACTTTCTCAACAGGTGTTATTGGAATAATTAACGATTGAAGTATGACACCTGTATCATTATACCTTATACCGATAGACCGGCAAACACCGAGGCTTTACGAACGTTACACCCTTCCGGTAACAAGTACATTCGGAAGTCGGCAATGGCGGCACCCATGATTTCTGAATAAAAAGGTCTATACTGCAGTTTCTCAGCAATTTCGACATAAAAAGAATTAATATCAGCTGACATTGAATAATGTAATTGGAACCTAAAGCATGAAGAGTCTTTCATTGTGTGCCTACAAAAAAGGTTGCTCATTGTAATTAACCCAAGGTGTTTCACCTCTCATGCGTCTGAATAGTCGGTTTCATTTTCTGTTTATTTTTAGCTTGAACAAATCTTTTAAGCTCACCTGGCTAATGCCAGGGTGAGCTTTTGCCGTCACTTTGCGTCCGTCGTCCGTCCGTCCGTCCGTCGTCCGTCCGTCCGTCCGGCGTAAACTTTTCATTCAAAGATCTTCTCCTCTGAAACCACTGGGCCAATTGGAACCAAACTTGGCCACAATAGTCCTTGGGTGGTCCCCTACAAAAAATTGTTTTTCAGGTCCCTGCAATATCCAAGATGGCCGCCAGCGGGAAATATAGTTTTAACATTGGACCCTATGGGATAACACATTCAAAGATCTTCTTCTCTGAAACTACTGGGCCGATTGGCACCAAACTTGGCCACAATAGTTCTTTGGTGGTCCCTTACAAAAAAGGTGTTTTTCAGGTCCGTGCAATATCCAAGATGGCCACCAGCGGGAAACATAGTTTTAACATTGGACCCTATGGGAAAACACATTCAAAGATCTTCTCCTCTGAAACTGCTGAGCCAATTGGTACCAAACTTGGCCACAATAGTCCTTCTGTGGTCCCTTATAAAAAGGTGTTTTTCAGGTCCGCGCGATATCCAAGATGGCCGCCAGCCGGAAACATAGTTTAAACATTGGACCCTATGGGATAACACATTCAAAGATCTTCTTCTCTGAAACTACTGAGCCAATTGGCACCAAACTTGGCCGCAATAGTCCTTTGGTGGTCCCTTACAAAAAAGGTGTTTTTCAGGTCAGCGCGATATCCAAGATGGCCGACAACAGGAAACATAGTTTTAACATTGGACCCTATGGGAAAACACATTCAAAGATCTTCTTCTCTGAAACTACTGAGCCAATTGGCACCAAACTTGGCCACAATAGCTTCGGTGGTCCCTTACAAAAAAGGTGTTTTTCAGGTCCGCGCTATATCCAAGATGGCCGCCAGCGGGAAACATAGTTTTAACATTGGACCGTATGGGAAAACACATTCAAAGATCTTCTCTGAAACAACTGAGCCAATTGGCACCAAACTTGGCCACAACAGTCCTTTGGTGGTCCCTTACAAAAAGGTGTTTTTCAGGTTCGTGCTATATCCAAGATGGCCACCAGCAGGAAACAGTTTTATCATGAGAGACATGGAAAGCATTAAATATGGAATATACATTCAAAGATCCTCTTCTCAGAAACTACTAGTCCTATTAGAACCAAACTAAGCTACAATGGTCCCACAATGGTGCTTAGGTGGTCACATCCAAAAAATGTATCTGGCAGGTCCGTACCTCATCCAAGATGGCCACCATCTGGAACATAGTTTTACATTGGCGTTATTGATTTTAAGGGGAACCCTTTGTCCAAATTTTGATTTTTTATTTGAATTGTGGTCTGAATGTTTTAGTTTCAACAATATGTATTACCTTGATTATAAGGGGAACCCCTGCCCAAAATTTTTTTGAAAGGTGTTCTGTTATGGGTTGTAATGGTTGGTGGATCTTTCGGTTGCCATGGAAACCAAACAAGAATACTGTAATTTAAGAAAAAAAAGTATTCTCTGCTAACTTTTATGCCATGGTCCAGGTGAGCGATACAGGCTCTTGAGAGCCTCTTGTTTTTATTTGCCTGTTCTTATTTATTTTCCTCAGGCAATAGTCTCTTACGTATCATAAGGAGTGATTATTAATTCATTGATTACAATAGTTGATTTTGGATATTTCGCTGATTTATAGCAGCATTTACGGTGCTATAATGCTGTAATGTTCACTTAAGATGATCATCCTAGTATTAAGTAAAAAACTGATTCTTGAATCACAAATCGTACTGAAACTTCAAAATTTTCCAAAAGGGACTGATATCTTCAATTACCTTACGAGACGGAAATTTTGAAGTCTTGATTAAGGGAGTACGAGCCTCAGATTTTAGAAGCATTCTATATCATCGGGTTTTATCCATTCAAACAGTGCTAAAATTTTTTGCACATGGATCACATTTTCTTGGTCATAAGTCACTTTAAAATACATAAAATAGACTGTGTATAAAATTTAATCATTTTCCAATTATAATTTCGAATAATTTAAGTCCTATAAACATTTTATGTAAATTGAAGGAAAACTCTAGAGAGATCTGTTTCCCGCCAAAATTTTGACGTCTTATATCTCAAAATTTCTTACATGGATTTTCAAAATTTTTTGCTCAAGTTGTTCCATCAGATGTGCTCTTCAAGACAAAAGGTCAGAATTTCAATTCTAATTAAAAAAAAAATTTTTCAGACTCGTACTCCCTTAATAAGGCGGTCACGAAGAAACGAGAAAGTCTGTATAATTTGTGCTAGCTCTCTCATAACGAATCAATTGTGAAACATAACTAAGTCTGCAGGTGAAATTGGAATATTACTGTCCATGTTAGGTAAATTGATACTTTTGAAATTGAAATTGTTTCTTTTGTCTTATTTCTAGTATCGAGATGACCATAATTGTCAAATTCTAGATGTAAGTCAAAAAAGGGTGTGTAGATCTAGTTGTTTCAGTCGTTTCCTTTATATCTAGTTCTGGAGGATATATTGATGTGATCTATTTAGCAAGAGATGCGTGATTAATGGAGAGAACATCATCGTAAGTGAGATAGAAGGATATATCATCTTTTATTTAATGATCTTTTACGAAGCCTTGAAGAAGTTCAGGCTCGTAGGAATATAAAACAAGTCTGTGAGTAGAGGATTACAATTCTCACCCATTTGTAAACCAACTTCTGTTGATAAATAGCATTTATAACAAAACTTAGATACAATAGTTCTTCGATGGTCCCCTTCATAAAGGTGTCCAGCAGGTTTCTATTTCATTTAAAGATGATTGGGCACATATCTTAGCCTTTTACTGTAATGGAATCACATTCAAAAATATTCTTTATGAACCAAAAGACCAGATGGAATTAAACTTGGTGACTACAGTGCTTGAAACTTTATCCAGCTTATCTGCACCCCATAAAAGATTGCGGGGAATGCAGTTTAACTGTAACTGGGAAACAATTCAAAGAAATTAGAAATTACGTTCTCAATTTATCATTAATTTTTGTTTTAATGAACTCTAGAAGAGATTGCTGCCAGGAGAGAACATTATTTCATATATGAATTTATATGTGGTTTGTTTCCATTGATTTATTCACTTTTTTACCTTTTCGGGCCATTTAGGGCTTACTATATGGTGTGAGGTTCCTCACTGTGTTGAAGACCATATGGTGACCCCTAGATGTTTTGTTTTGGGTCGTTTTAACCTGGATATGGGATTTTGTCTCCTTGACATTTACCCCATTTCCTTTCTTTTTCATATTTATGGAGAAACATTCAAATATCTTCGCTGAAACTACTAAGCCTTATATAAACAACATTATAGTCAAACTTGTTTTTGTGGTCCAGTTCAAGAGAAGTCAATCAGGTTCGCACATCGTTCATAATGGCAGCCAGTGGTAATGTATTATAACGTTAAACCATATGAAAAACTAAACAACGACAGTAGAATACCGAAGGAACAAGGGAAGCGATGATCACAAAAATCGAAGTCCAAAGACATGACAGAAACGGTAACAGAGAAAAACAAAGACAAAACAAGGACGTGAGAAAGCTACAATGCACGGAAATAAAAAGATAACATAAAGAACTAAGGCACTCATAGTGTGAACTCCCATTTTAAAGATTGTGTCCAGGGGATTTACAATGTAAACAAAATGAACATCAGCGTTGAACATTGGTAGTAGTGGAACATGTGGAGCGATTCAAAGATCTTTCCCTAGAAAAATGAGGCCAATCAAACTTTATCAAGATTTTTGCATGGTTCAATTTTTTGTCAGGCAATCGTTGACACAGATTGTAAGAACACTTTTCCAGTTAATGTTTGTTGGCACTCATGGATCCATGAGTAAATAGAAACATGGATGAAGCGTTGTTCGACATCTAGCAATGAATTCTGCTCAAACCGGTGTTAGAGGCCGCCTTGAAATTACTATGAGGCATGAGCAAATATTATATACTCATATAAATATCTATAATCTGATTTGTTCAAATCGTGTCACATGACATTTGAGATTTCGCTGGGTCAACCGGGTAGCGTTGGGTCGCATAGGAAGGTCAACCAGTGAACAAAAAAAATCGAAATAATATAACAGTTACCACCCTACCCTAGATAGTGTTTGACCCAGCGGTTTCTCTCCCCTCGAAATTTAGGTCTCCCTCGAGCAAGCTCTTGGGTGACCTTAATATCTCGGGGAGAGAAACCGCTGGGTCACACACTATCTAGGGTGGTAATTGTATAATCTCATTGTCGAAGGCCACATGATGACTTCAAGTTTAAGAAAAATATAATAAAAGCGTTTTTCCATTGCTTGGACGCCAAGTGAAGGCACTGAAAAGCTTACAATGACTACAGTTAGGTGAGGGAAAATGTTGCTTTCTGATTAAAATTGTAATGATAACTGGAAACACCTTTAATGACTGAAAATTTAGATCACTGGCCACAATATGCCAAAGAACTCAACAATAAAAATACAAATGTACAAATAAAAGACAAAAAACAAACAACAGTAGAATCGCGGGACAGCCGGATTCGGTAACGGCACAAGCAAAAGCCAGCAGTAGTTTAAACCTGTTTTTGGTCCAAAACCTCTCTTTCTCTTTCGAGGTTATCTATAGTATAATAAACATACAAATAAAACACAACGCATGTACACTACTTAAACTACAAGACAACTTTCTGGGACAAGAAAGAAATGGGACAAGATAGGTCAGAGGAACTACAGGGTGTCTAGTATTTAGGTAAAACACTGTTCAGTTTTGATCATATTAATTTTCATAAAGGCACAGTATTTGTGAAGTCTACATCTTAACCACATTATATAAACAGTGAATGTAAACTACGGGGACGTGTAGTATTTATAAAGTCTCTTAATTTAATCCGTCTAAAGATTCTACTCTCAGAAAAAAGATATCTTATTATTATTTAACCCTACCACTGGCTTTTGCTAGTGCCGGTACCAAGTCCGGCTGTCCCGAGTTCCTATCACTGTTTACGTTTGTCTATTGTATTTTTATTGTAATTTTTTTCTTGTGCAGTTCCTATTTACTTTGTGGCATGTGGCTATGTTTTTCGGCCATTGTAGGTGTTTCCTGTTATCTTTTTTATTCTATCTTTATACTGATCTAATAGGAGTTAGACCAGATTCGTCCACATAGTAGGCTCCTCCTGATATGCATTTAATACACATGAGTTAACAACGAAGGGATATGGAGTAAATGAAAATGAGACAAAGTCTACAAATACACGGTAAAACTAAGCAATGGAACAAAGCTTTCATTGTTGTTCTTCATCTTGAAGTCACCACATGAAATAATATTTCCATAGAAACAAAAGTAGCAAGGGAAAATTAAGTCCCATAGGTAATGTAAACTAGTCAGTTACAAGTTGTGAGACCAATGCAATTCACTGCACAACCAACCCGTGATGGCGACCATTGAACTTTAGGAATTTCAATTTCAAACGATTGTCGTATTCCTGAAGGGTAGTTTCAGGATGGTGAAGTCTTTGTGTAGAGAGGATAATGACAAGCCAAAGTGTACAAAAAGGCTATTTTTTATATTAAAAATTCATAGTTAATATAAGACGATCATTCTTAATACGATAAATTCATTTTTTATTATGAGAAATCAGTATTTTTTATATATTAGAAATAGAAAGAGTTAAAAAAATGAATACTACAAATTAATATCTTATATCAAAACTGATTTTCTAATATAAGAAAATTAATATTAAACATGGGCGGCGGAAAGGGTAAAAAATACGTAAAAACGAAACAAACAAGTAATTTCGAAAACATGCTAAAATACAAAACAAACAGGTATGGTTGTAAAGACTAACAACATCAAATGAAAAACTAACAGCCTAGAATGTTAAATCAACATACTAGAATGCAGAACTGACAGACTTCAAAGGGTAAATAATACGGCAAAACGCAACAAGCAAGTAATTTCGGATACATGAAACAGGTAGGGTTGTAAAAACTAATTGAAAAATTAACAGCCAATAGTTAAATCAACAGACTAGAATGTAAAACCAACAGACGTCGCATGTTCAACGAACAGCTAATAATCGAATTAACGCTAGGTGGCGTTTTCCGAGAAAAGCCTGAGGGACGTAAAGGGGGCACTGTGTGTACGAGAAATAAAAATGCCATTTATATTAACCAAATGACACCGGGTTTACACACACACACACAAAAAAAAACAAAAAAAAACAACCAAAAAACTTATTGATGATCTAAAAAGAAAAAAAAAGAATCGATCTACTGATCGATCTTAAGTAAACCTGCGAGTTTATGATGATGATGATGATACTTACTTTTAATATTCTTTCTGATATTGTACAGGCGCAGATCCAGGCAATTTGAAAGGGGTCCAATTAGATTCGGCTAAAATATTTCGGGGGGTTCTTTAGTTAAACATCAGGATATTCCTTAAAAATACACGATTGCCAAAAAAGCGCGTGTTCCACCCCCTTTTAGATCCGTCAACCGAAAGTTTCGGAACAAATCATTTAGCACGACGTGCTTGAGAGTGAATTCTCCGATATTTTTTCATCTGTGGCAGAGAAGGAAAAATTTATAATTATTTCCCTTGATTTCATGCTCAGATTTCAAATTCGTATCATAAATTATTTATTTTACGGAACTGTGTTTCATCCATTAAGCAATATCTACAGATTGTTATATATTTATGGTAAAAGTTATAGCTTTTTGTATTTTTGATATATAAATTATTTAACTGAAGTTCTAATTTTCGATTTTTACCTTAAGCTAGGGAAATATATTTTTACTAAACAAGTGATCATTAGCATACCTATCTATCAGTGGTCACACTGATCTCCACACAAATCTAATACAATCGTAAGATTTTCCCATTTTCTCCTTAAACAGGGAACAGACCAATTGGTGTATTAAAGTATTTTGATGAATTACTTATTTTGAATTTAAACAGAAAATTTTGAGCAACGGCCTCACTTTGCGTCCGTTGTCCGTCACATGAGTCTGAAGTTTATTAGTTTAGGACCTTGTCTTTTTCCACATCTGAAACACTCAGCAGAATTGCCCCTGCTACACATCTTTCTTTTTCAAATTTTGAAATAAGTTTGTTGAATAAAATCCATAAGGATTGAAAACAGATGAAGAACAACAATAAAAGCGTTGTTCCTTTGCTTGTTTTTACCATGTATTTGTAGAGACTTTGTCTCATGTGCATTTACTCCATATATTTTTATTCACCATTACAAAGATACAAAGTACAATATAATATTTATGATATAAAATAAAATATACGAAATTATATGACTGTATATGTAAAGTTGATATTTTTATATTGTTTATGGTGAACCGCATGCAATCAGTTGTCTTTAAACCTCAATCTGGTATGATGAAATCAACGAAAGACAAGCCAGGTTTAAAAACACTAAATTTGACAATTTATACGATATATTACGGGATGTCATACCATTTTGTTGCTATACATTTCAGGTTTTTCAAATGAGTCGATGAAAAGGATCGCGATTGATCTTATGCTATGCAATATTCGCTAAACCGATTCATTTCATATAGACCTTTTTTATAACTGTTCCAGACCATACGCGTATTTGGACCGTACGCGTACGGTCCGGAGTGTATGCGTATACTCACATGGTCCGACCGTACGTGTATGGTGGGACCATACGCGTACGGTCGGACCGTATGAGTATACGTGTACGGTCTGCTACGAGCTGGACCATACATGTATATTTAGACCGTATGAGTACAAAGAAAAAGACAGACACTGTACATTCGTTATTCAAACAGAATTAAGTAACAGTCAAAACTGATAGCACTAATACAGAAACCGTTTAAATTATTATGTCTTGATAAAAATAATAAATTACTTATATAACTGAAATGAAATTAAAGAAGAAGTGAAACAATTTCAAACTTCATTTTTACATTGAGAAATTTTCTTCGTTGATAGGGGGTATTCCTTTTTGGAATATTGTGTAATTTCCGCTGTTATATTTATTCAGTCGTCCCTCTACGAGATTTGGGATTTGTCCCTTTTTGGGGTATTTGGGAAAAAATGTTGTTTCTTAGAGGTGGTATTCAATGATTTTTTTTTCTTGAGCAGGATTTTCAGACGAGAAAACCATAAATTTTATTTCAATTAACATTCCATTTATTTTTTACGAAACACTAGTTTTTTTTTATTACTTTATCTCAAATAACGTTCTAGTAATAAGTCAATTTTATAAAGGCATCTCCAAAACATAATTACAGTAAAGTAAATTCTTATTTATCTCTTATATTTTCTTTAAAATAACGATTTTTAGAAAATCTTATTTAATTTATCTTGCTAAACATACGAGCTTAATTCATTATATAATATTGTATACGGTATATTGATTAATGGATATAAATTATCCAAGAACACGTAAGACTGAATTAGCCAGACCGTACGCGTACGGTCCGACCGTATGGGTTTTTCGAAAAAAATACTCGTATGGTCCGGACCGTACGCGTACGGTCCAAATACGCGTGTGGTCTCGAACATAACCACCTCGTTATGTGGACTACATATATTTGAGATCGATATTAGTCGATTGCTCTTGTGTTCGATCGATAATATTTTGAATGGATCTATTTAATTCCCATTTTATTGTTAGTTGTCGCGAATTTTACTATTTGATAAAATAGACCCTTTTGCACAAATTTTAAAAATCTAACATTGCCAATGAATCAAATTTTTTTTTCGGCAATTTTGCCATCTCTGATACATTTTGGTAATTTTGTTATAGAATCCTTTGAAATGAGAAGCAAATGGAGACCAAATGAGTATTTTTTGGGGGGTATAATATTTCACTTATTGTTACAGATATAGGAAGTTATTGATAAGACACAAACATAATGTGTTAGGCTCTGGTCCTGCCCTTCACACTGTTGACAAGAAGTGGTTTATATTTGTTTATTGTTATTTATGTCCAATCATACTTATTTTTTGCTTTATTATGTTTTTATGGGTTTTTGGCCAATAATTAAAAAAAAATCTTTAAGCGCAGCGTGATACGACCACAGCATAATGAACATAGTGTCATTGAAAGTACTGTAGGATTATTTTATTTCGTGCAGCGTGTTGCTCTAAATTCAAAATAGTCTGTTTAAATTCAAAATAAGTAATTCATCACATTTAAAAAAATTTATTACACCAGGAATTCGTCAGACTATAACTTCTATTCCCTGTTTAAAGAGAAAGGTGACGTCGCGTATTGTACTAAATAACCGTGGTGATCAGTGTGGCCACTGGTATATTGAAAACTCTGTGTTGCAACATTGTTTGAAAAGACATAAGTAGGAAATATATATTTTCCTAGCTTAAGGTGTCTGCAGGGTATTAATTTCCTATTATAGAATTTTGTAAAATTTTCTGTGTAGAAACATAATTGTATTATTGTTTAAAATGTAAAATAAAATTTTGGGGTCACCGTGCATTTAAGCGCAAAATCTGAAATTGAAAATTTCAGGATTTTACATAGAAATGATAGGGAAAATGATCATATGAGAGGATAGTTTGAAAAATCTTTTATAGATTTTTTTCATATTGTGCATGTGTTTAATTATCATTATGTAGTTTACATATAAAAAATAAAAATTAGGGGTCACCGTTGAAATAAGAGAGAAAAATTGCAAAAGGTCCATTTCTCTAGTGATATCTTTGTTAAAATATTTTATCAAATTATCTCCCTTGAATAATTTCTGTGTTCTGTAAATCCAGCAACATATTTAAATGTCATGTGTTTTAACTCACGTTTTTGTAATGAAAATGTTATAAAAATGATTAGGAATATAAATTTTAAATACATTTTAA
>MJUU01032877.1:0-18191 GCA_002080025.1 Modiolus philippinarum | reverse complement strand
TCTTTTATGTATACGAACTCTGACAATTAATTGCAGAATTTTTCATATTATGTAATTAAAAAAAATCTCCATTAGGTCTCTATGTTAATTTTATTTGTTTGTGTTGAATTATGCTGAGGGGTGAGTTCGAATACTGTAACCAACTTCCTGTGTAAATATAAACAGAAAAACATGTGCTTCCTATGTAAACAAAAACAGACAAACATGTGCTCAGATGTCTATTTCATCTTACCATGTGACTCATTTGCATATCAAAGTGAAGTAGACTGGTCAGTCTATTTAAAAATCAATGAATAAATGAATAACATTGGACATGACAACATATATATGTGGATAATATATACACATGTTTTTGAAAAGAACAGGGGAAAATTAATTATAAGAGAATAGGCTAAAACTGGCAAACTTATTTTGAATGTTGTATTAATCTATCTCATATAGGAAAAATGAAAGGATATGGAGTGAATGTACATGTGACAAAAACGCACACGATACATAGAAAACTCCAGTTTATCAAGGACAGGGCTTTTATTCCTGTCTACATCTTGATATCGCCTGAAGGTCTTCAACTAGAGGTGAAGAAAAAGTATGCCTATTTCATACATGTTTTAAAACAACACATTTTTGAGAATATCAATATGATAATAATAAAAACTTACAAAAACACAATTACGGCCAATCATAATCCTCAGTTTCATCACCATCACTTGATAAATCATTCTCAGAGACATTATCATCACTTTCAGAGTCAGAATCGATTGTTATGATAAATTTAGGTATTTCCTCCCGTATTCCATCATTTTTCCAATATTTTGGTTCAATCGTGTCCATCACATGGGTGTAAGCTTTTGACCATTTTGATTTATCAATTTGTTCAAATCCCTTTTGAATCAATACTTTTAAATCAGACATTTTGAATGAGGAGTTTTCTCTTGAAATGTATACCTTCAAGTCACCCCATATCAGTTCAATAGGATTAAACTCACAGTGGTAAGGGGGGAGTCGCAAAACTTCATGTCCCATAGTTTTAATATATTCGTCTATTTTGTAAACTGGTGCAATTTGTTTTGATTTAATAATTTCATAAAGAACCGGTTTTGTTGATTTTGAATCAAATGTGATATTTAATTTAGTTAAAAAGTCAGTCATGTCACTTTTTCTGGAATTGGATGTAGGGGGCTTCGTTCCCTCCACCCGAACACTATGATATGAAGCATAGTCCATAACTATAAGGCTTTTTGCAGGTACATGTAGAACAGGTACTAATTGCTCTTTAACCCACTTTTCAAAAATTTTAGAGTTCATCTCTGTATGGTAATCCCTCCCATCGGTTGATATACCCTTAAAGACTAAATCTCTTCCAGGAAGAAACCCTTATTGGCCACCTGCATGCAGTATAACGTAGCGCTGACCTTTCCCTAATGGAAGCTTACGATTTTTTGATTCATCTGAAGATACCCACTGGTGTGATGATGTGTGATTGCAATCAACCCAAGTCTCATCGAGATAAATAGGAGTATATCCTGCTTCCCTTTTTTTCTTCATTTCACGTAAATAATTGATTCCTTTGTCTATTATGTCTTTTCGCTCCACAAGTCCTTTACGTTTACCATCATTTTCCTGTATCTAAATCCTAGTTCGTGCAGTATCTTCCATAGTTTGTATTTTAACAATTTTAAATCGTGATTTTTTTCCAGATAAACTTTCAATTTATATAAAGTAATACACTCATTTTTCCCAAAAAGATTGAAAACAACAGTTTTAATTAAATCTTTGTCAAACTGGTCAACTTTATCTTTTCTTTTAATTTCAACAGCTGTTCCTTCAATGTTTTTATTAGGCTTAGTTAGGGTTTTCACCAAACTCACGCTTACTTTTAAGCAATGCGCTGTCCGTTTATTGGTATTTTCCCATGAATAAAAGGGTGCTCCACGTTTCCGTTCCGCTTCAAAATAGCCAAACACTTTACGAATAATGTCCTTTTTTTCCAATGAAATTTTGGGTGGCATTTTTGTAAATGATTAAGTATGTAGGGGAGATAATTTAGGGTTTTGGTTTAATATTTTTTTAATATAATTTTCATTTAATTGACAGCTTAGAAATATATAAATCATTTTGTTTCGCATGAATGCTTAATTTTATTATGAATACAAAAGCAAAATCCAATAAATGTTTTATTTGGACCACACAAGGGCCTCTACCAGTGTTTGGCAGTTAACTTTGTAGAAAGCATGAAAAGCAAGCTTCCTATGTATCTATGTATATTCATGTGCCTTGTTATGTAATAATTGATTTTTTCATAAGTGTTTCATGCATAAAGGGTAACTTGTTTTTAGGTCTGTTTAGTAATAATATTTGAATTAAAACTTATTTATTTCTTTTTAAATCATCGAAAAACATAATATTTATTATTTCTATTTATTGGTGTATGTCAAAACACTTCTATTTGACATATAAATAGACTGACCAGTCTACTTCACTTTGATATGCAAATGAGTCACATGGTAAGATGAAATGGACATCTGAGCACATGTTGTCTGTTTTTGTTTACATAGGAAGCACATGTTTTTCTGTTTATATTTACACAGGAAGTTGGTTACAGTATTCGAACTCACCCCTCAGCATAATTCAACACAAACAAATAAAATTAACATAGAGACCTAATGGAGATTGTTTTTAATTACATATGAAAAATTCTGCAATTAATTGTCAAAGTTCGTATACGTAAAAGAAACACTTTTATCAAGAAAAATTCAATTTATTCCGTAAAACAGAATTTTAAGAATTTTTTTCTGGAGATTTATAAAAATCAAATGGACAATACCTATGGTTGTGAACGTTTGTGTTTTCATTTACGTTTTAACTGTGTTGTTTCCTGGCAGATTGTAGCATGTATTTGTAATTTTCAGCCATTGTAGATGTTTCCCATGATCCGTTTATTACATGTATATATGTTAAACATTTTTTAATACATTATTTGTCTAAATCAGTGTAGCAATGGTTTTATTCAAAGGTTCGTTTTAAAATGTGACTGGGGATTATGTTTTATACCTGTATATGATTACAGGGGAAACATAATGATTTTAAGAATATATTTTGCAACTTTGCTTTTAGATCGAAGCATACAAACCATTCTTTGTCAGTTTGAACCTGCCATATTCAGTAGTTAGAGGGGAACAGATTGTACTACAGGCCAATATCTTCAATTATCTAACCAGTGATGTAGACGTAAGTATTCCCTGTACTTCAGGCTAATGTGTTCAATTATTTCACCAGTGATGTAGACGTAAGTATTCCCTGTACTTCAGGCCAATGTGTTCAATTATTTCATCAGTGACGTAGACGTAAGTATTCCCTGTACTACAGGCTAATGTGTTCAATTATTTCACCAGTGATGTAGACGTAAGTATTCCCTGTACTACAAGCCAATATCTTCAATTATCTCACCAGTGATGTCGACGTAAGTATTCCCTGTACTACAGGCTAATGTGTTCAATTATTTCACCAGTGATGCAGACGTAAGTATTCCCTGTACTACAGGCCAATGTGTTCAATCATTTCACCAGTGACGTAGACGTAAGTATTCCCTGAACTACAGGCTAATGTGTTCAGTAATCTCACCAGTGATGTAGACGTAAGTATTCCCTGTACTACAGGCTAATGTGTTCAATTATTTCACCAGTGATGTAGACGTAAGTATTCCCTGTACTACAGGCCAATGTGTTCAAATATCTTACCAGTGATGTAGATGAAGTGATTTGTGTAGTGTATTGCAATGTTCTCAGTTATCTAACCAATGATTTAGACAAAGACTTCCCTGTACTACAGGCCAATCTGTCCAGTCATCTAAACAGTGATGTATATGTAAGTACTCCATGTACTACCGACAAAAATGTATAGTCCTCTTACAAGTGATATAGACGTATATTTCCACTGTATTACAGGACAAGGTTTTCAGTTATCTAACCATTGTATAAGAGGTAAGTATTCCCGTTACTGCAGGCCAATGTGTTTGATTATCTAACTACAAATGTAGACATTAGCGGTCCTTGTACTAGAGGTCAATGTTGTAAATTATCTTACCAGTGATGTAGACGTAAGTGTTCCATGTACTAGAGGCCAATGTGTTTAATTGTCTAACCAGTGGTGTAGTTGTAAGTGTTCCCTGTATTACAGACTAATTGTTTAATCAGCTAATAAGTGATGTAGGCATACGTTTACCCTGTACTAAAGGCTAACGTGTTCAATTATCTAACCAGTGATGCAGAAATAATTGTTCGATGTACTACAGGGCGATGTTTTAATTATCTAGCTAGTGATGCAGTGGTAAGTATTCCCTATATCACATACATGTGTTTAACTATCTAATAAGTGATGTAGGCATAAGAGTTCCCTGTAATACTGTACAGGTCAATGTTTTCAATTATCTTACCAGTGATTTAGACGTGATTGTTCCATGTACTACAGGCCAATGTTTTCTTTTATCTAACCGGTCCTGTAGATTAAAGTGTTCTATATACTACAGGGAGATGTTTTAAATCTCTAACAAATAATGTAGAGATAAGTGTTCCATGTACAACAGATTAATGTGTTTGATTACTGTGAATTTCCTGGTATACGTAAATTCGTGGATTGCCACTTGTTCCAAAAAAAAAACCAACATCCAAACAAACAAACAAAAAAAACGAACAAAAAAAAGAACAAAAAATTTATAAAAATACAAATTCTAAAGTTCATGGCTTTAGTACCTTCAGTATTGATGTCAAAACACTACAATTAAGAACTGTACCTGTAATTAAAGTGTCACCTGTAATATACAATTCATAGTTATTTGTAGATATCATGTAATTAGTTAACATCTGACACAACCTTACTACATTCGTTATTTATAAATAGAATAATAAGAAAAAGAAGGAAAACGGGGAATGTGTCAAAGAGACAACGACCCTAAGGGGAGCAATAACAACTCAAAGCTGTATTTAATGCACAGTAAGCATGCCTTTTCAGTAGAGCATAATTAAAATTTTAAAAGTGTCAGTAATAATATCCTATCAAAGCTAAATTGAGATGGTTCTTGTCCAAACTTTAGAGTAATTAAAAACAAAACAGGAAGCCAGGTACCGCTAATTTGTAAAAGGGGAAACACTCAAGAAATAATGCATTTGAAATTATTTTGCTGCTATTAAAGTTTCAAGAGAATGCATATTCTTGGATATATCAGGTTGTGTAGGGATCCAGGTTTTGTAGGGCTCAGGTACATGTGTAAGGTTTATGGCTTTTGTTGATCAAGTCCTTCATAGTGCTCATTGTCTTTTTTTTTTGAAGCTTTTGAAATGTCTGTATCAAACCAGGACCATTTCGGTGGACAATTTTTTTCGGCTCGTGACATTTCTGTTTGATAATTTTGTGACTATCCCCATTGCACATTAAAAATCTACAAGGTGTTATAAGGAAAATATAAATTATTTATTGTTCTGTTATATAGGGTATCATATATATTTTCTGTAATTTATTGATTAGGTATTAGTGACTCTGGAGAAAAATGATGGCTTCAAAAGCATTGTTATTAACAAAGACAGAACAACAAATTTTGTATCGCAAACCCAAACTGACAATGTACAGGTAAATATAAATTCAACAAAAAAAGAACAAACTAGAATTATGTTTTGATACAAAAACGAATGTCTCCCGAAATATATGTCAAAAAGGGACAACGCCAACAAAAAATGGCCAATCAATTCGGCCAGACAATATGTATAAATAAGCATGATGGTCAACAATTCTATTTAGGTTGGTCGAAATCAGATAGAAAATGTAGGAGAATGGGCGTTCGCAAACTTTGTGACGGACGGACGGACAAATGGCTGACGGATGACAGACAGAAAAGACAAAAGCAATATGTCTCCCCTTGAAAGGAGGAGGGGCATAATAGCACGCAACTTAGGACAAGTTATGAATATATTGGTCATATTCCTTCTATGGGATTTATTATTCGTATCGGGATTTAACGCCACTTTCAGCATTATTACAACTATATCGTGACTATCACCTTTGATGGCGAAGGACGCTGGAGAAGCCGGGGAGACCCACCGACCTTGATAACTGACAAACCATATAACACAAATTTGCAAGTAGAGGGTACCTTTTGTGGTTTATAAAACTGGGCGCGAAACCACAACACATAGGTGAGTAGCTACATGGATTGTAAAGGTAAATTAATTATTTAAACCACTCAACTATTCAGGTCCCATTGTATTGTGAAATGACATTGAAATAGCAGATAGTAGCTGCAAAATGTGCTAGAAGAATTTTACTTTCACTGAACAAAATATAACATTTTTACCTAATCAAAACGACACGAAAATATAACATTTACATTAAAAACTTAAACAGTGCTCCCGGATTGATATGACTTACATTCCCCCTTATAGGTAAAGTCAGGAAAATCCAAATCTGTTTACTTCCCCATCGTACCAACTGATCTAGGACAAGTATCCCTTACTGTAAAGGCCCAGTCTGTAATAGCAGCTGATGCAGTAAAGCGACAACTTCTAGTTGAGGTAAGGCTTAAATAACATAACACCGAAGTTCCTGTGAATAGGGTCTGTAAGTCTCGTTCTACTTTCACTTTCAAAGTCCGGAACTCTATCATATAATGCACTGAAACCGTCATCCGACTTCCTCACTTCCGGGACAAACTTCACTTGACGTTACATAGAGAATGCGTCATTTTGTTTAATTTCAGTCTAGGTTAAGGTTATAAAGTGTATAATTCTTGAAGGATAAAATATTCTGGTTGAGGGAAAACGAATCCCACTCTTAACTTGAGCTGTGAACCAAAAATCCAACAATTTCTCATAGTACTACATAGGCACAATGTACCCGGTAACAAAGTTTCACGTATATTCTCGGAGGTCACATGACGAGACTTACAGAGCCTATTTTGTTTCTGCATATGCGCATTTCGACAACTTATGTGTTTTCAGTACAGATCACATCAAAACATTTGGAAATCAATATACCGAAATATGTGTAAAAGCTGATAGAGAACAAATTACCAATAGGATGTAAATAAAAAAGCCAAAATCCGCTATGAACAGCGCTATGCGGGAAGGAGATACTCCTTAGTTTTGGACAAAGTATTCTTTTTTGAAAATACTGTATAAAATGATTTCAAGGTTAAAGTTGACAGATGTTATACAGCAATTGATTTATTTCTCATGTCGTACTTCAAGTTCCCTCCGATAAAAGTCATTTATTAATTCATAATCACTAATCTTGTGCTACAAAGAAAAAGAAAGCAAAAAACAAATCGCCAAATTTCAAATTTTCTTCAAGGAAACTTTAGAGGTCCCTTTTATCCATACTGGCCGGCCAAAGAAATTAAAATTAGAAGTGTGTCGACATCATTCTAGAATGAATATTCAAAGACACACTTACAGAAACTACTAGTTGTTAACTAAAAGCAAATAATACCTGAATAGAGTAATTCATACATGCTTTGCAAGAAAAAGTTGGAAGTTAACATCATTGTACTATATAGTGCAAATATTAAGCAAATTGGTAACCGTTATATCTATTTTGTTTCTGGATTTTTTATTTAAGAATTTTCTTCTCAACCCTCCATGAACTTCAAGATAGTCAATCCATTTATGATATTGAATGTATTGGGATTATCCAGTCATTGCTTCTTTTTAAATAGGAAATCGGTATAGTTGATGAAAGATATGCAATTGTCTTGCAAAACAAAATGGTTCAAAATACTTTTACTTTGATAAATATTATAAAAAGCATAAAGTAATGGGATGTTCATAAAGTAATGAATGAGTCATCGTCTTCTTGTGAAATAGGAAATCGGAATTGTTGATGAAAGATGTGCAAATGTCTTGCAAAAAAAAATGGTTCAAAATACTTTTACTTTGATAAATATTATAAAAGGCATAAAGTAATCGGATGTTCAATATACATCGATGTGAAAAACACGCGAGCAGATATTTGACGATTTATTACAGTTATTCAGCGTGGGGCTTTTGCAATTATTTCTATGTCTTTAATCTATTTTGTAGCATTTCAGTATCATTTTAATAGCTGAACATATTTCTTTGTATCATTTGGCTCGATTCCTCTATTAAGGGAATATAGTCCCTCTGGGTGAGAGAAATTACTGAAAACTTGTATAGAACAGCTTGGAAAATGCATGGAGTAGCAAGTTCGATAAGCGCAGCACGTTATCAGAGGATGTCCATGGAAAGGTCAGGCACTGGCTGGCACATTACAACTTTTGTTTCAAAAATCTGTCAGCATTTTTAAATCATAATCACATGCAATTTTCCAAATTAAGTTTGGTTTCTAAATGACGACCATGATCTAAAAGGATTAAATTAAAAAGAAAGCAAGAGAAAATATGAAATAAGGGAAGATAACTCCTGGATTTATACAAAATTTAGTTGCTTTGTTTAGGAATTTAAATATAATATTTTGAACCATAATGAAGTAAAAGAATTTAAATAACATATTTTGATACATGCATGGTAGATATGAAAAACTGCCTCTTTGTTTGGACATTTGTTGAAGTTCAGCTTTGGAGTGGAGCCAACAATTTTGAGGGAACCAATTTACCATTTACTAGCCATTATATAGATTTGCATGATTTTAAACGTTTAGATTTTATCTGCCATGAAGAGACATAAGTTGTCGAAATGCGCATATGCAGAAAATAAATTCACAGCTACTTCGGTATTTAGTTATTTGTTACCACTGGGTCGATGCCTCTGCTGGTGGACTGTTAGTCCCCGAGGGTATTCACCAGCCCAGTAGTCAGTACTTCGGTGTTGACCCGAAAGCCGATTCTATTTCGAACCTTGCAATATCTAAATTTTTGTAAATTTTGTTGAAAACTAAGGAGTATCTCCCTCATGCAAAGCTCTGTCCTTAGCTGATTTTGGCATCTCATTTAGATCATATTGGGTATTTGTTCTCTATCAGTTTTTTAACATATTTGATTTCATGGTCTTCCAAACGTTTAGATTTTATCTGCACTGAAGAGACATAAGTTTTCGAAATGCGCATATGCAGAAAATAATTTCACACTTACTTCGGTATTTAGTTATTTTCATGGACAGCATGTTCATTTAATGCACCAAAAAACTCACACTTTGCGATATCATTAGATAATTCGATCCGATAAATGTACTATTTAAATCTCTGACACTCAGATTTATTAACAACACTGAAAAGGTAGTACGGGAGTTTAGAATTGCGCATCATTCTTGCGCATCTGACGTTAAAAAAATTAAATTCAGTATGGGAATGATGGCAAATGAGGAGTTAAATTTGATAAAATTTGCCATTTCTATTGAGTAACCATGCAGAATATTCTACCCTTTTCAAAAAAAAACCCATTCTATTAAGGAGAGATAATTTGTATAGAATTAATAGGGAAAAATAAGTTTTTCACCTTACTCCAAAAATAATCTCGGTGAACCCCAAATTGTTTTCATGCAAATCGAAGGCAAGTATTTTACCAAATTTTAAAAAACATCTCTCTAACGTAACTAGAATAAATAAAAAAAAATGTTAAAATTCGCTAATTTTCTCTATGTTCAACCAAAATAGCTGATTTTAACATGACAGATTTCATTCTTATATGGCCGGTAACCCCGAATTTTTATTTAATTTTTTGATGCTCTAACATAAAAGTATAATTCATGAAAATATCTGGAAATTCTATCTGACAGTTTTTAAACTTTCTGTTCTAACCGGCCTCTCAAAAACAAATTATACATTCTTTCAGATTTTGTTCATTTTATCAGAAAATCATGTCATCATTCAGAATTAGATATCCATTTGTGAGTAAGCTATGCTAATAAATATTCAATCTTCTTACATATCAGTTAGTATGGGGGTTTAAAAACCTTTACAAATTGCTTTCCTTACCTATATTTTCTAATTTAATACTCTAAAACCAGTACTGTCTCTTTAATGCATGCTGAATAAACAAGAAATGTTAATCAAGAAGAAAATTCTTTTTGTTTTTATTTCCTTAACTGATAAAATTAAACGTTATTTTGAAAATAGTATTATGTAAACTACAAAATGTTTATTTTTATTAAAAAAAAACGGTTACTCAGAGATATTTAATTTTTGATTTCAATATATTTAGCCAGAAGGAGTACCAAAAGAATATAACACTCCAATTCTTCTAGATTTGAATAATGGTGTCAAAGCTCACGAGACTGTTCACGTTACACTACCAAAAGCTGTAGTCGCGGGATCTGAACATATCCGAGTTTCAGTAATTGGTAAGTATAACGAAACGTGCCAGTAAAATACCAGATAAGTGGTTATTTTGGCGGGTGCCTAATTTTTGCTTTATTGGCAATTATTCTTGATTCGAGAAAATTGAAAACCGCAAAATATATTTTAAAGAGACTTAAAACAGTGAATAATAAGGATTGCGAATATTCACTCCCGTAAAAATAAAATCAAACAGTTTTGGGAGAAATCGCGAAATTTCTTGCACTAGTAATTAACGACTAATACGGTACCATAATTTTTTCCTGAAAAATTAAATGATTAAGAACAAGTTATCATTCCCATAGATACGTGTATGGCAAAAATATGAACGGTGTGTAAGTAGATGAAGTCTGAAGTCATTACTTTGCAAAAATGTCTTGTGTGTCATTGAATCGGGGAATTGTCTTTGATTTTAATATGTATATTCTCTGCATTTCATAGTATGGTATTTGAGGCCAGCAATACCAAATTAGTCTCAACAATAATCTATATCTTTGAGACTTTGAGCTATAACATTTATTTTTCTCATTAAGTGTTAGCGAGAAATGTAAAGCTGCTAGCTTGTCCAACAATTTTTTATGGAGAGCCGGTGGGGTAGTGGTCAGTGCGTTGGACTGTAAAACGATGGACCTTATTTCGACGATTCCTTCACACCATTTGCGATGATAGCATCCAAGAACGACCACCAGGCCTAAGTAATGGACGAAAAATGGTTGGCCCATATAAGAGGAGATTTACATCTCTAACACGTTAAAGAACTCTGACTTCATCGAAATCGTTAAAAGTAGGCCTAACTTGGCCGTAATGAAGGGTCATCTCTCCCTAGCAAGGTAGAGAGGGATTGATATAAGTTGCAAAACTTGTTTCCCAATCAAGGATAAATGATTTATACAACGATAGGATACAGAGCAACTAAACAGAGGGCGTCTGATCTCGGAATCCCGACTTTATTTTTTTCTAAATCCCGAAATCCCGAACTACAAAGAAACTTAAAGACTGATGAAATCCAGATTCCCGGTGAATAAATTTCCCGAAATCCCGGGCTGAAATCATAAAATTCCCGAAATCCCGGGCTTAAAAACATTCAATCTCGACATCCCGAAAAAGGTCCTGAACCCCCCCTCCTCCTCCCCCCACATATGTTAACTTAAGGTTTCAACTAAACTAACAATTCTATATATATGTAATATTATTATTGATGATATATCTGGTCATTGCTTGGGTTCTAAGGTGTTATTTTTGACTCTTTAAAGGTGATGTAATGGGACCAACCTTAAATAACTTAGATAAATTACTACGCATGCCTACAGGATGTGGAGAACAAACAATGCTTGGATTAGCTCCTGATGTTTTCGTCACCAATTATTTAAAGGCCACTCAGCAATTTTCTAGTGACATTGAAGAAAAAGCAATAAAGTTTATGGAAAAAGGTAAGCTATTTCGATAGTTTAAGAATTACAGAATAAGTACATGTATTCGTTTGCAAAAAAGTAATCTTTTCGTGTGAATTTAATTCTAAACAGACTTCATATGTCATTATCTTTGATCTATTTAAAGACCAGATCTATTGAAAATTCAATGATAGTGAAAAAATGTTTGACAGCATTGTTCATAATGTTCGTATACATTGCACTTGTATAATATGACAATATAATATTAGGATATCAAAGAGAATTGACTTTCCAACATAAAGACGGATCGTTTAGTGCGTTTGGAGATCACGACACATCCGGGAGTATGTGGTACGTATTTTGTTTTTAAGATGTATACTGTTGGTTGCACGGGGGGGGGGTTACTTCCTATATAGAGGTATATATAGACGTGCCGCTGGAAAGGGCCTGTTTTTTGCAGTTGTCATCTATATGAATGGGTAGTAATTTTAGACATCATGTATATAAATGAGTAGTAAATTAACCCCAAATGGCCAGAATCTGTTGCTGTAATTAATCAAGTACATATCATTACATGATGTTTAAGAACATACCTACTGTGAAATTAATGGTTTTCTGACTCCAATTACACATTTTTACTCTACAGCTAGGTTGCTTATTTTTGAATTTTACTATAAGAATGGGTCGATATTTTGTTGGGGGAACTATATGAAAGGGGGTATTTTCAAAATGTCAGCGGCAGGCCTGTACCAAATTCCACTTAGTGAACCCCGCACCCCCCCCCCTCCCCGTGGTTGGTTGTCATTTTCGAGACAACATTTCTGACGTTATAATTTAAGTTGACAATGATATGATAATAAGCTGTTGCACGGAATTTTTCTAAAATGTTCATTATGCCCACATTCGAAATAATAGTCGGTTTAATGGAAGGATATGCCCAGCTAAAAATATAATGATAAATATCATAAGTTTGAAGTAGTAGTTCCTTTGAATCATTCATTTATTGCTGCACATCAAAAGGCAAAAACAGTCCTACATGTATGAAATTTTGCATGTATATTGTTATCAAAATGAGAAAATGCATAATTAATAAGAAAAAAAACTGTACAAATGAAAGAAAATGAAAAAGAAATTGGTCAAGTACGTTCTGACCAAACATTTTGAAAGAAAATAAATTGGACATTACAATTGTTCAGTGAACACTATCTACTGGAATCTTAGTCGCAGAAAAAAATTCCTTTAAATGTTTCTATTCATCTACACATTCAAATGACAACATTGATAACTAACGGAAGCTATTTTTTTATGTTATTTTATTGCGCTTTAGAAGATTTTTCCTCAACACACATAAATTAGATAATTCAGTCTATCATATATATGATTTTTATAAAAGCTTCCGGGGTTAAAATTCTAAAAATTGTAATATGGCTGAGCGGGTATCAATTTTCCGCTTCTATCTTCTGTTCATGGTTAAATAAGTTTCAATATTGATTGTCATTTAGTATAAAAAAGTAAATAACCTATAGCAAGGAGGGTGACAGAGTAGATTGTTGCCTCTCTAAAAACATTGTCAACCTAGGCTTCGCCTCTGTTGACATTCTTATTTAAAAAAAATATAGAATACAGATTTACATTAAATGTATATGTCGCTAAAATTTAGTTATTTCACAATTAGAAAAGAAAACAAGTCCGGTGTTTTTGTTAAAAACAAAAATATTATTTTTGTTATGTTCAAGGTTGTCTGCATTTGTTATTAAAACTTTCCATCAAGCAAAAAAATATATTTTTGTTGATGACAACACATTGGTCCGAGCAATCACGTGGATACTATCAAAGCAAGCAACAGATGGATCTTTTCTAGAACCTGGCAGGGTGTTGAACAAAGGCCTTCAAGTAAGTCTGAGTAATTAAGATATGTATATCTCGTTGTACCTGCCTATTCAAAGCTGTAAACATCCTCGATTGTTGTCTTTACTTAGTTTTGTTAAGGACACGTGAAGGGTGCTCGCTGGTCGTGTTTTTTGGTATTTATGTCTGATGTTTGGATTTCTCTTGTTTGTTTCATTCAAAACATAATATTTTTTTATCACCAACTTTCATATTTGGTTTGATAATTTCATTTTAGCAGCATTCTGCTGACAAAATTTCATTAAATCCTATTTGTTTTGGCACATCCACATTGGATAAACATACCTTATGTTAAACCTGCGAAAAATTCAGAGGAGTTAAGTTTCACACCAAATTCCCGATCACTTCTACCTCAAAAAATGACATCAGCAAACAAAGGCGTAGTCAGACTATTTTCACTCTATTATATATATTCAAATAAAGGCAATTTTACTGTTTCTGCCTTAGCTGAACATAAATATGTACACTGTTTAAATCACCTAAACAACTGAAAAGTGCCACTGTTGCGTTAAGGGCGTTCACTGAATTCTTTGTATTGGTGTGTATTTCCAAAAGAAAACCAGGAGTAGTAGAATAATGCTGAAGTGTTGAATATGTAACACATATTCATACAAAATACAAAAATACCCAAGTTTCAGAACAAACAGTTTTTTCTTATGCTATACACGTATTTCAACGAGTAAGCTCTCATCAGCAGCATAAGAATCAGATTAAATGGAAAGCCATAATCAAAATAAGACAGAATTACTCATTACCAAAAATATCGAAATAAACGGCAATATCGAGTATCCAGGGACATCCACCGGGTGCAGTATACAGAATGAAGCCTCCGAAATGACACAGGGATCCGATAACTAATAATAAAGTTAGCAGACCGCTCCAATATCTGGAGAAAGTGATAAAGTTTATGATATACGTTAGTGTTATCTGTCTATATACTGTATCCTGCTTTTTGTCAATATATTTGTCCTTCTAAAATACTTTTCACTTTGACTTTAACTATTTATTATTATTAATAATATTACTAACTAGATAAAACTAGACTAATTTTTATCGATATTGATAATTCATAGGGTGGATCAGGCAGTGGACCCGGACTGACAGCGTTTGTGTTGATAGCCCTTGAAGAAAACAATGACTTACAAGGAGTAAGACAGATATATTGTTTAGAAACCATTTTAACAGATCCTATGAATGTGTTGAATTTTTAAGCTTTTTTAATATGCAAATTTTCACAAAAACACTTTTAAAACTAGTTATGAAATAGTGATGAAGATTAAAAGCTACCTTGAATCTTTGTCATTCTCTTTTTAGCTCACCTGGCTATGCCAGGGTGAGCTTTTGCCATCACTTGGCGTCCGTCGTCCGTCGTCCGTCCGTCCGTCGTCAACTTTTCTTCAAAAATCTTCTCCTCTGAAACCACAAAGCCAATTTACTCCAAACTTGGCCTGGGTCATCACCAGGGTATGTAGTTTAAAAAAAGTGTTCGGTTAGTCCGAGGACCAAACAACGTGGCCGCTGTGACTAAAAATAGAACATAGAGGTAAATTACTGTTTTTGGCAAATAACTTGAAAAATGTTGCAGATATCAAACATCTGACATAGGTAGAATTGTTCAGAATGACGAGATCTGTCTGCCCTGCAAGTTTGAAGAAAATCGGAAAAACCGTCTTAGAGTTATAGCCTTTTTTCCGTAAAATTTTAAAAATTTATGCATTTTTTATTTTTTATTTCAAAAACTGTAACAAATTTGAAAAATGTTCAGCATATCAAGACCTACATACTCTGAAATTTTGAAGAAAATCCAACTGCCTCTGTTGTAGTTATTGACTTTTTTCACCAAGAAAAAATAAAATTTTTCAATGCCATAAGGTTATGGGTTATTTCCCTTTAAATTCTGCGTTCAAATCTTCTTTTGTTTACTTTTCTCTTTTAAGTTTTAGAGAAATTGCCTGCTTTCCCTTTATTAGAAATAATTATTTGTTACATAATCAAGTTTGTACAAATTTTTACATTTTTTTGCAAAAATACTTTCATAAACTAAACTTATTTCACAATTTAATAATAATTGTATATAACAGTATATTGTATCATCTAGTTATGTTTGTTTGCCCCACAATGCAAACATCTCTCTCAGTTAATAGTGAAGTTGCATCTATGCTTCAATGACTGTATAACTTTATAGTGCCTTCAGTGGTCTTTCATCGTAAACTTTTCATTCAAACATCATCTTCTCTGAAACCATTGGGCCAATTGAAACCAAACTTGGGCACATTGGTCCTAAGGTGGCCCCATTAAAAAAGTGTCTGGCAAGTCTGTATCATATCCAAGATGGCCGCCAGCAGGGAACGCAGTTTAACATTGAACCCTATGGGAAAGCATTCAAAGATCTTCTCTGAAACTACTGCGCCAATTGGAACCAAACTTGGTCACAATAGTTCTTCGGTGGTCCCCTTTTAAAATTTTGTCTGGCAAGTCTGCACGTCATCCAAGATGGCCGCCAGCGGGGAACTTTGTCCAAAATTGGACAATATTGCAAAAATCTTCTCCTCTGAAAATACTGGGCTAATTAGAACCAAACTTAGTCACAATGGTCCATAGGTGGCCCCTTTTAAAAAAATGTGTTCATATATCCTAGATGGCCGCCAGGAGGGAACAAGTTTTTAACATTGGACCCTATAGGGAAACATATTCAAAGATCTTCTCCTCTGAAGGTACATGGCCAAGTGTAATCATACTTAGTCACAATGGTCCTTACTTGGTCCCCTTCGTAAAATGTGTCTGGATATCCGCATAGCATCCAAGATGGCAGTCAGCAGGGAACATTGTTTAACCTTGGACCCCATGGGAAATCATTTAAAGACCTCCTCTGAAAATACTACGCTAATTGGAACCAAAGTGAGGCACAATGATCCTTACATGGTCTTCTTCAAGAAAGGTGACAGTTTGTCTACGCCCCATAAAAAAATAGCTGCCAGTGGGGAACATAGTTTAATTTTGGATCATACAACATCAGCAAACTTCAAAATAAGACCCTTAAACATTAATAAACATCAGCAAACTTCAAAATGAGACCATTAAACATTAATAAACAAATTTGAAAATGAGAACCTTAAACGTTGTGCTTATTTTGACTTATTGTGTCAGCCATGACCCAGGTGAGCGATACAGGCTCTTGAGAGCCTTTTGTTCCAGTTACAAGTCGTAAGAAGTGAATTAAGTTTTAATATATAACAAAAAGCAAATTTTTATTTAGTATATCTGCTTGTAATTATAAAACAAATCACGTAATGTTTCTTTTTTAGTCAATCCAAGCAAAAATACAGAATGCTGCAATGAAAGCCAGAAACTACTTAGAAAACAAGATCAGTTCAATTAAAGATGATTATGTACTATCTATAACCAGTTATGCTTTGGCATTAGCTAGAAGTAGTGCTGCACAAAGTGCATTAACAAAACTTAACCAACACGTAGTTGTAAAAGGTATTAGTATACCAAAGCTATATATTCTGACAATTTATAATTTAATCGAATACAATGAAATTAATTAGACAGAAAATTGGGGTAAAAGCAATATTAAGATAAGATTGGCAAAGGGCCGAAATCCGAGAGGCGAGTAGACAAAGCAGATGCAAAACCATTGGAAAAATTGTCAACCGCAAAGGGTCTCTTGACTTGGTACAAGCATTTAAAAAAATGTTGAGTTACACTGGTTTTATGGCGCGCAAAACCCCTTCAAATGCATAAGAATCTTGCATAATACAAAAGAATACTAATGGGAGTCTATGGGAGTCTAGGATGATGTTTATTTCGCTGAACTTGATTACTCTTTATTTAGGGGCCAACTCCGACCTGCCGTTGGGTGTGGTGTTTCCTCACCGTTCATTGAAGATCTTATGGTGGCTTTGAGTTGTTATTACTCCCCTTTGGGTCGTTGTCTCTTTGACACATTCCCCGTTTCCATTTTTTTCCTATATNATGAAAAATCATGACCTAATGTGGAACTATAATGAATATGCATATATAGATTACAACACAAGATCCCGTTTATTACCATATTTTATCCACTAGAGATAGTTAAATTTTTACAAATACAGACAGTGACAAATTAAGAAACATTTAAATCTCTTTTGTAACCATTTTAAGCAAAGAATTCTACCTGTTTGTTAAATCTGCCAATAATAGAATCACATACCAGTGTTTTGAAATCCTCATTAAAACCACGATGAAAAGGATGATCGAACAAAGTTGTTCTTTTTAATTTGTTCATCTCCTTATTAACGAGACGACCATTCTGTATTTGTTTTTGTCAAATGAAACTAGCAATTCCAAATACTTCAAAAAAAACAAAAACAAAAACAAAAACAAAAACAAATTAAAAAGACAATTGTTCAGAGAACAATTGCAAGGTCTTTCCCAGTCATTGTTGGATTTAGTGTTATGTTTTGTCATGTCGCATGTTTAAAATCATCTTGATGAGATGCACATTGTCTCCAATATATTAGAGTAGCCATTTCTAATCGTTTTTAAAGATTTTACGTTAAAAAAAGTAAAAATTGGCTATGACCTTGACCAATGACCTTGATGACCTTTGAC
>MJUU01032876.1:2473-17607 GCA_002080025.1 Modiolus philippinarum | reverse complement strand
AAAACAAAAAAAAAAAACAAAAAAAAACAAAAAAAAACAGCGAAAGGAAATTAATCTAAATGGGGAAGCAACAACAATACAAAAAGTCTCTCCATCTTTTCCTACACAACGGACACAATTTACCTAATAACAGACTTTTCCAACATAACAATTTATTTCATAAACTTTTATTTACTTATTACACTATACTGATCTGTTTATTTTTAATGGACTTCATTGGGCATTTACTATTCAGCCCACAGTACAGTGACTCGTGCAAACGTATGTAATAGTTAATCAAGGGGCGTGTTTGATATGTAACAGCAATAAAAAGTGTGTGCTCGATATGTTAGGGTATAAAAGGATGTGTTCGATTGCTTCACCTGTTGTATATATCTTATAGCAATGATTTTCAATAATTTTAACCAGCAGACATGTTACTGGATAAAACAATTTGTTTCACATATTATATTATCTTTATAATATTTTATTTGGAGTACTTGAAAACAGGTCTTTCGTTGAAAACAATATCGACTATCGGGATTGCAGGCTATGCTTTGGTATTATCCCAGATGCAACAGATACATACGTCGATACATTTATACGTTTCGATACTTATAATATACAAGATCTCTAATGCGCACTTTCGATTATCAATTGAAACATACCTCGCATAACAGTGTCATAAGTTATTTAAGAGATAGTCTAGTACGTCGTTTACATTATCAAAACTTGTTTATCGTTGCGATCGGTTTGACTGGTATTCAGAAAAGGTGCGTTTGAATTGTAATCTTTAGTATGTCAGTGATGCCAATATAAATTTGTACTTCAGAATATTCCATTGTGTCAATTAGTTGTAAACGAGTTTCAATGCTGTCGGTCCCATTTTTGGCTTTTGTTACCATTTCTCATTAATTGTAAAACACGTGATTAACATGAATAGTTTGGTTTTACTTTTTCCATATGTACTACAGGCGGGGAAGTGGTCGAAGTAGAACAATAGAAATTGAGCTCTCGTTTAAATGAGGTAGAAATGTTACTTTTTGGATTGTTTACCATAGATGCATAATTATAAAAGTTGTTTCCAATTAAAAAAGTGCTTATATTTTTATGCCTTTATTTTGAATTTATATGAAAACAACATAGATTGCAGCAGGTGAACGCATAGATGCATATACGATGCACAAATCGGCATAAAAGATCGAGTTAGTGTCCGTCTTTCAAAGTGGATCCCCAAAAAGGCCATCTTTAGATGGATTGCCAATATCCCTGTTAATCCATGTGCAAATTTTTATATCCGCCCTTTGTAGCGTTTCTCCAGAATAAAAGTTCAAACACGATCGAATTTTTATCTCCTTTGCATTCTTTCTGAGGTTTCTTCCGGGAATCAACTTTGTATAAATAGGAAGGTGTCAACAAATCTCTCTAGAAGAATACCAAATAGTAACCACCCTTATATTACACCTCAAATACTAATTAATACGTGTCCGAAAATCATGAAATTTAACGAAGTGAAAATACATAAAAGAAATTCATTCCCCTTTGATTGCAACATATGTTTTATTTCACAGTGAGTACAAATCACTCGCGAGCTAAAAATACAATGAAAAGTACATTTTCTCCCTCCTTTTAAAAAGTGGATCCTGAAAAAGGCCATATGCAGAAATAAATTTCATATGGTTTATACGATGCATAATTATATATTTAATTATACTCCTAAATTTTGTTTCCGCCCATGCCCTCTGAGGGTGGCTAGAATTTTTTTCTTTATTATCATAATTTTGACCATCAGATGAGTTGGTTTTAAAACAATGTTTTATGAATTAATCAACGACATTCATGCCCTCTGAGGGTGGCTAGAATTTTTTTCTTTATTATCATAATTTTGACCATCAGATGAGTTGGTTTTAAAACAATGTTTTATGAATTAATCAACGACATTTATACATTTCACATATATCTGTTCCGTGCAGCGATTGTTGCAGCACAAGAAACATAGTATGTGAAATGTAAAAGAAATACCGCAAATAGTAGAAATTTGATTTTTTTACCGTGGCTGTGTCATCATTTGAAGAGATGGCAGGTAAACAAATTTACAGGGAGACAATTTTTGTGAACTACTTCCCCACCTGTACTAATGTCATTTTTGCTATCAGTGCAAATGACCATATTTTGTAAGTTATTGTTACTCTTAAGTTATTGCTACTCTTAACAAAAAACTAAGTTTGTGAAACGAACACACATAAAATTAATTTGAAATACATGTTTCAGAATTTCTGGATAAAAGGATAACAGGAATCGTCACAGCAATTTCTGCAGAAGACTCGTACACATCTCGAAAACTCATTAATAAATGGACAAAAGTAATGATTTCATTAAAAAAAAAAACAGCTGCTTGAGCTTCCTAACTGTTTCATACAGAAAACGACTTGTCTTTTTTACATAGAAGCCTATAGGTTATTAGTAGCGCTATGTTTATACAATAACTACAGAAACTAAATTTCTGGAAATGTTCCCCTGTATATGTGATATATTTTGGAGTTTCTTTCATGAATTTGAATATTTTTTACAGTGTGTATGTGAGACTAATACTAGTTGTCTTCCGTTCCATCTACAATTGAGTCGTGCAGCTGTTTTGCAAATCAACTGACACTCCAATAAAAAATATTTAGATAAATAAAATAAGAAAGAAAATAACATAAACTGTGTTAAAACTTTAAAGGTCTATTTCACGCTTTATTTTTACTGAAAAAAATTCTGCTCCATCAGGGACAATATAAGACTGATAACGTAAACTTAGTTATCTCTAATTGGGAACCCGTGGTAAAACTAGCATAATGAGATAAGACTGATAAGGTAAACTTAGTTATCTCTAATTGGGAACCCGTGGTAAAACTAGCATAATGAGTATCACAGCAAAAGGGTCCGTAAGTCTCGTCATGTGACACCGGGAAATCACGATAAAATTGTAATTTGAAAACATTTCCCGCCAAAATATGACGTATAAAGATTATAACGTTCAAAGTTTTTGTTTGAAACGTCATATATTTTTGCTAAAAATGCAACTTCCGGGTACAACTTATGTGCCCGGAAGTTTGAAAATTGGACGAGACTTACAGACCCTATAATGCCAAAGCTTTGTTGTCTTCTGGTTGGTTATTATCATGCAACATTATGTTATAACAATGAGCATCCCCTCTAGTGCAACAGTGATGGCATTGGAGGTTCAACATTTTGTTCATAGATTCTTGGGAGCATTCTTAGCTTTAGAAAAACACTAATCAAAGCAATTAAGTTTTTAAAAAATCATAGAAAATGATAGACAACGGCAACAAAGAGGAAAAGATTAACAAACGTCATAAGGACTGCAGCCAAATATACTGAAAATCAGAAGAAACGCACCACTTGTTTCATGCCATCCAGCTTCTAAAATATGAAAACTTAATCAATTCCTCAGTCACTTTTATAAAGTTCCAAAGTTCGAGAACAAACAACCCGATTTTCGTAAAAACAAACTGGACATTGAAGCAACAGCATTTTCCAAGAAAAGTGTATGAAGACAAAGTAACAGAAATGGTTTCCGTATAACGACCCAGTTGTAAAGTTCATTGTACAGAGTTATCAAAACAGTTAACGATTTTCTTGTCTCAAAGTAAGGAGCAGTAAGGGTTAAATTTCATTGTTTTGAGTAATATTTGCATTTCTTGGTGAAAAGATGATTTTTGAGAAAATGAAATTGAGAATTTAAAAATCTTCCAGTTTTTCAGAATTTTGTTTACATGATTACAAAAGCATTAGCGTATAAAAAAATATATTCTGACAAGTATTTGGAGAAATACTTGCTTTCAGATTTTGGGGTACATAGAAATACATGTTAGTAGTGCGTTTCTTTTCATGATCAGTATCTTCCTCTGATATTATTTTATATGGTGACATTGAAACTTAATAGTCAAAATTAAATCGATGTACTAAAAGTCAGCTACAACATATTGAAGGCCTATACCTGTTTCGAGTTACTTTACGTGAGTCCAATCATTCCAATCAACATTGATCTTTTTTTGGTAAAAAGAACGACTTGTCTCCCTCATTTCAATAATAAATTAATTATTAGGCTTACGCACACAAAGAATGTATAGATTCAAATACATTTGTAACTGCATGATGTCCGTAAGCATTAGGTTCAATTTGTCCTTGGTTGTCTGGATATTTTAGGGTACCCCTAAACTGGCCCCTGTTGTACATATTTTTTCAGAGTACAACATTTAAAAAAAGTTCATACATTTCCCTTCTATTTCGTGCAAAAAAATATTGGTCTACAGGGGTATCCAGCAAAAATATTGTTGATGTTCGGTAAATTGAAAAATTATTATAATAAAGAAATGCCTATGAGTGTTTAGAAAAAGTTGAACGATTTTAAAAAAAAAATTGTTCTGCAGAAAACTGCTATTTCTAAACGCAACTTGAAAGTCATATAAATAGGCTAAATTTTGCGGGGATCAAATTTCGCTTTAAACCATGTTCGCGGATTTTTAATTTCGCGTTATGCTGCCACAAAATGTATACTAGTATAATTTAGATCTTAGAATTTTTCCGCCAGGATGTATTGTTGCGGAAGAATTCCATTAGCGAAAGCAGCGAAATAATCCCCTAGCGAAAATTATCCCCTGTAGAGTACTTTGTTTACCTGTATATCAATGAAGTTTCAATTCGATTAAATTTCAATATCAAAAAGGGTTTTATTGAATTCCATTTGATCATATAATGTAACTTGGGTAAGGGAGATAATCGACAAATGACGCTTTTCGTGAGTTTACTCGGCATGAGCAAATAAATAACAGTGTTTCGAAAGCTTTGGTTCAGTGTAACGGAGTACATGAACAACAAAAAGTAAGACGCTTCTTAGTGTAACTGATGCTTGATTTAGTTCAGAACTTTAAGTAAACCGTTATTTGCAAACATCTGTAATACTGAAAATTGCAAATGGCGGTCAAATTAACAAAATCGTCCTTTGCACACAACAAAAACATTTACACCATACACTTAGTTATACAATGAATATAAGCAATGAAGGGATATGGAGTAAATGCACTTCTGCTCAAATGATTTATTGCCAAAATAATGAGTTCTACTTCACCAAAATATTTTGACTCAATGGAAACTATATACTATAAAACGAACATTATGACACATGTTCAGAACAAAAGCATTTATATAACCCTAAAATATAAAATAAATAAATCATAAAAGTGGATTCACAGAAAATTTCTAAGAAATACACTGGCAAACATGGCAAAGGAATACAGAAGCAAAAAGATGTCAGTCTGCACATATAACCGCCAGTCTTGATTGAAATTTACAAAACATTGACATCTCCAACGCCCTAGACCACCTAGACCAAGTCTATATGAAAATATGGATCTCGATAACCGCGTGATTTCTTCTAGGGTGAGCATTCGACCTATAGGAGCTCAAAGAAGATGACTTGAGTATATATTCGATGCCGATCAGCTAACTTCAGTTAAGAAAATCGTCCTTTGATCAATCAGATACATTTCATTTTGGGTTTAGCTCGCAACAGATGTGTAGATGAGGTAGAAGACTTTTGAGTTTCAGTAATATTGTTCCTACTCTGAGAAGGTGAAGTTTCTGAAAAATCCAAACTATTATTTTTAAAATTAGAACATTATGTTTATATGAACAATTGTTTTGATATTGTGAATACCTTTGAGCTTTCAAAAATAAGATGCAAACCTTTTTTGTGAATTATATTGACGTGGCAATTACATCTCATCTTTCTAATGCTACATATTTCCAATTGTTTTCCGTAATCAATTGATTACCAAAAATGAATAATTAGACCCCCTTCACACTTACAATATTTGAATCGATCGCGATCGATTCCAATCGGTTTTAGTTGTTGATACTATAAAAAGATCGATTGCAATCAATCTTATTTGGTCCGATAAAAAGAGGTGGTCTCAAAAACATCGATATTCAAGTATAGACGATTTCGGCTTTGGTGTGAACAGCTTAAATCGATTGCGATCAATTCAAGCGTTTTGAAACAAGTCTGCAAGTCGCAATCGGTTTTAATGAGAACGGTAAAACTTGATTTACGATCGATCGCTATCAAATCAAATTTTCAAATCTGAAGGTAAACGGGTTTTAAAAGAATCGATCTTAATTTAGATCGATCCCATTTTAATTAGTTGCAGTCTGAACACGGCCTAACAATCAGCCACCAAATAGATCTTTGACCATATATAGATTTTTACTTAGTACTGACATAAACATTTCACTGTCTTGCGAAGTGTCAAAGCAATTGCTGTTGAATTGCTACCGTACACCCCCACAATGGAAGGTGTTTGTCGCGCCTAAAACCGGTTTAATCCACAATTTCATTTGAAATGTGTGTTCAAATTCAGGTTGGTCATTAGCTTGTCCTTGTCTTCTTGTAAAATATTAGTTTCTTGATATTTGGGTTAATGGATGTGGTTTGTTTCCATTGATTTATTCACCTTTTTACCTTTTGGGGGCCATTTATGATTTGCTATATGGTGTGAGGTTCCTCACTGTGTTGAAGACCGTACGATGACCCCAAGATACTTTTTTGGTCGTTTTAATCTGGATATGGGATGTTGTCTCCTTGACATTTACCCATTTCCTTTCTTTTTCAAATTCAGGAACATTGCGGTACAAATTCAGGAACCTTTCGGTACAAAATCAGGAACATTGCGGTACAAATTCAGGAACATTGCGGTACAAATTCAGGAACATTGCGGTCGACAGTTTTTCTGATGGTTTTCTACCTACTTTGACTTCTTGCCTCTTGTACTTTGGCTCTTAACAGATTTTGTTCGGTAATTTTGTTAATATCCCCATTTGTCAAGGTCGACATTTTCTGTAATCCTTTGTGTTTTTATCACATAGTTGCAGAACAAAATTTCAAAAATTTTTGAAAATAACAAAATTCTCTCATGTTTTTTTTGATATTATTATTCACAATTTGCTTTGCCAACAAGTATAACATAAATACTTATGAAATTTGCAAAAAGTATAACGGGAAAGAAGCAAGTTTTTCTTAGTAAATCAGTAAAATCACTTTGTGTCATCGATGAGTTTCTACCGTCCCATGCCTATTCAACGATGTCAAAATCAAAGGAGTTTGTTTGCCTGCAGGCAAGTAATTATGTTACTTAAATACGTTTTGGAGCATTTCAAAAAACCAAAAGTATTGTAAGCAGTCCGATCTTGCTTCGATTTCGATCTACACTCTCCTTCATACATCTATTATATTCGCGATACTTTACTTCAAGGACAATTTTGCTGGTAAAATTACATAGCCCAATATCAATCCATTTCTCTATAAGGATATATTACACGATTTTGCAACAAATCCAATTTAATCAACTCCCAATGGCGAATGCATTGTGCTAATACATGCAGATACAACGTAATCGTTATACCAAAAGTCAAAGGTATGTTTAATTCCACCCATCAAAGAGATTTCGAGAAATTTTTATAATTTATTTGATATATTTTGGTAATAAGGTAGTAAAAAAAGAGCATTTTATTGCATATCTCTCATTCAATAGATCAATACAAACATATACGATATATCTAAGATATATTGCAAGGAAGGAGGGTGATTCTTTTAAATTATTGTCAAATTGATATTATTTTAAGAATTTTAGAATTAATTCAGTAATTTTACGAATTATATACCTTGAGTCTTAGATTGACATAAATTTGCTATTCTTGCAAATAGGTTCCACTACATATATTGTGTTTCGGGACATTTGTGCAGATAACGCAAAATTGTAAGAAAATGACCAACACACATGGGAAATGATAGAATACTATGTTGAAACGTGCTTATGTTACCCCGAAAAAGGTACAATTCCACAAACTTAAAAGGTATAATTGTATTAGTCTTTAAGTCACCGTTCTTGAGAATACAAAATCACTAATACCGGACGATTAATAATATCTAATGTCAGTATCATTCATTGGTTTCGAGGCAAATTTTTCTTTTGAAAAAGTTCTCAGAGTATATCTCTATAGGTTCGTGTCTATGCGGGGTAGTCAGGTCATAATACGGAAAGCCTGACCCCGAACCATTGTAGCCAAACTGTGTGGAGAAACGCCACGCTCCATGCAGTATAAAGACCCCTTCTATATTTCTCTAAGGAGAGCAGACGCACTGGGTGTCGTATGGAAGGCTAAATTTCCTGCCCCTACCCATTTCTCCAATTTTCCAGTGGCAGTCAAAAGTCGTTGCCCAGGTTGTCCCTTCCACCTTTATTTCTTTCTTCTGATACTTTCAATTTTTTGAATTGATTAACTTGTTCTCGTCCTGATATAGCTGAAATATTGCTCATTGGACGTTAAACTCTAACTAATCAATCAATCAATCAATAGGTTCGTGTAATAAGCAACCTTGTCTACCACAGACAGTCCGCGCGCTTTAATTTTCCCTAAGAGCACTGAATTCAACTGAACTTGTATGCACGATCTTGATTGGTAAATCATTCGTGTGGGTGGTTTCTACAAAAATTCTGCTAATTTAAGGGCCATGTAGGTTGAGTCCCTTCGAATTGTTGATGATATATTATGTTCGTCTGTTTGAATGTTTTGGGTTACTGGTATATATATCCTCTAATTCAGCTGAATAACAAAAATGCAGACTTGGCTTTAAATTAATTGATATATTTTAATATTTTGGTAATGACAAAATTTTCAAGTATATATAAATTTCAAAGAGACTTTCTCTGAACTTTCTAAGCTGAAAAAAAATCTCAGATGAGGAGTTTGACATGCTTTTTGTGTCCTCAATTATAACATCACCATCTGTATCAAATTTGTTCATTTCTTATGTGTCCTCCAATGACTGTAGAAACGTTTGTAGCTGTGATGTTAATTCACTGGTTTTCAGAATATTCTTCTCATTTTCTTCATTTTCAGTCCTGTCATACTTGTCTCCAACCTATCCCCATCACTCTTGTAAGATTTAACTTGTTATGTTGGAGTAGTTTCTGGTCCCCTTTGTTGTCCATTCAAATCAGTTACTTTCTCTCAAACGTATCATGGTCCTCTAAGGATAGGTTCCAATTTTACTCTGCTTTCTGCGACCAAACAAAATCTCCTAGTTCATACTTAAAGACTGTGCCTTTAAACAGCTTCATATATTGAGCATAAGAGGTAACTTGCTGTCCACACTTTCGCTTGTAAACCATATGTTAACTCTGCTTGTATTCTAACTTCCTGTCCTAACATCCATGTTCAGATGACCTGTAGAGATTTAAATCCAAGTTTTTATGTTCTTAAATCCTAGTTTTCTGAGATTTAAATCCATTTTTTTTTTCTGTTTACCCCTTACATATGCTTTGAGCAATTCTTATTAGTGTTTTATTGAATCTTACAACAATTGCCTTGCCTTTTGGATTTTTTTTCGGACTTGTAGAATTTTACTTGCATAATTTCTTCCCTGATCACTATAATTTGACAAAAGACATCCTTAGCTAGAAATAACTTCATTAAAAATTGCACTAAAGTTTCAGCAGTTTGACATTGATAATATTTGCCGATGTATTGTATTTACACTTCCTCGTGATTACGCCATCAATCTGTGATACGGTATCCCAAAAGATACGGTAGTGTCTAGACTCTGGATTAAACGTTACTACCATTTCTTCTTTTGTTGCTTTGAACTTGTTTTAAGCATGGTATAATATTTTTATACATAACAGCTGTGGTCCATCGTAGACCTTGGAGAATGTTATCTATTTTGTGATTTAAAACGTATATTGGTCTCTGAAATGTAGAAGAACTATCAACTAGCTTTGCTGACACAGTAGTAAGTTCAAATTGTCCATACTTTATAAAAAAAAAAACAGTCTTCTTGATATATTCAGAATTAACAGGGATCCATAGATATCCACTAATCAAATCAAACGAACAAAATGCACTTTAAGAAACTGCATCAATACAATCGTTTATTCTGGAATGCTTGTGTAGTTCTTGGAGTTGCATTTACTTTTCTTTAATCAACAAAAGGTCTGGGTTTTACGCATTTCGTCTTCACCAACACACCTGGACTAGCCGAAAATGTTAATTGATCTTCTAAATTCTGTTTTTTGTTTCAGGTTCTGTGAAAGCACCTATTCCGCTGTGAGTAACGCAAAAGGTACTTTTCAAGATGGTTGCTTGACAAGAAAGCCACCGTCTGTCGTATTTTTGTACGCCCCAATAATTTTAAATCAATTGAAAGTGTCTCTATACTTGAATAGGAATTTTGCAATTCCATCTTTATCAGTATAACTGATATATTTAATGTAGATCTATAAAAGGTATCTCTTTTAACTTGTTTGTTATATTTACTGTATTTCCATCATGTCTGACTGACTCGCAGTATAATTATTCAGCAATTCTACTAATCGTATTGCTTCAGGTACCATTTCAGTGGTTTGCTTTCTTCACAAGGCTACTGTTTTTGTTTTTAATTTTTAGTTTTACGAACTTTTTTCTTAATGTTGGTGGGTATAAGAAGAAGGAAAAAAAAATAAAATAAAATTTTCAGAAAAAAAGAGGTCGGACAAAAAAACGCTGTAATTTGGATTAAAATGTTAGGAACTTTATTAAATAAAAAGCCAAATATTTGTATGGAAGAAAAAAATCAAAAAGCAATTTTTTTTTCAAATGTGGGGCAAAATTTTTGAGGGAGTAGGATTCGTAAAACTAAAAAAAAAATTTAATTAAAAAAAAAAACCGACCCAAGTGGTTAATTTCACATTATAATTTCTCCCAGCGACATAATTGCTTCTTGATTTATAGATCTTTCATTTGGAAATGGACTGGTTAGTAACAACATTCTTAGTGTCTACAAGAGTAATAGCCATTTGCGAGGAATACATTTCAGAGAAAATAAGGGTCGGTTCCACTATATATTCAGGCCCAAGGTACATGTATTATCATTTTCATAAATCACCGAGCTGAAAAGAAAAAAGAAACATTCAGCCCTGAATCCCTTATCGCAGCCCCAGTTTATACTTTATGGTTTTTCAAGTAGCGCTATGTTTTTTTTTTTTGTTTTTTTTTTGCGTTCCAAATGTGTTAAAGCATTTTTTTCTGTTTCAGTGACAATTGCAAAAATAGCCCCCTATGCAAGTAACATGTGATGTTGATATTTCTTTTAGCTTGCTTTCTTCACAATTTTCTGGACATTTATCAAATATGACAACCTGTTGGCCACCTGGTTTGGGTTTTAATTAAAGATGCTTGGCAATGTACAAGTTTTACTTCTACGTCCTGGTTTATTACAGTAAATTCATATACATTTTCTTGTTTTCAGACCTTTCTTTTTGAACTGTTTTTCTAAAATTATTTCTTGCAATTGCTGAATCATTTTTTTTTGTTTCTTCATCACAACAATCCATGATATTTGTTTTATTTGTCACTTCAGTTTTTCTTATTTTTCTTGCACAAATGTTTTTGTTTTAGTGAAGTTGTAAGCTTAAAACCTGCGCCCGCCCAACTTGCAATGCAATCTTCACTTTCCCCCGTATTTCATCATAAGGGTTATTTCCCTAAACAACTTGGATTTTTTTATTCTATTTTCCTGATAAGGATTTTTATATAACCTGTTTGTATCTCTAAGTGATGCACCTAATATAAGCAAATACAGGTTCATCAATATAAGCTGATGTTTTCGTATACTAGTCATTAAAAACGAATCTCACTTTTTGATCTGAACTTCCCGTCATAAATCTCTCAAGAAGGTCATCTGTCCTTTGCTCTGTTCTTTTTTTCCTGTAGGCATCATGGTATATTGTGAATGAAATGATATGGAGTAAATGCAAATGAGACAAAGTCTCTACAAATACATGGTTAAAACAAACAAAGGAACAATGCTTTTATTGTTGTTCTTTATCTTGAAGTCACCATGAGGCCTTCAACAATGAGCTTTGATCATACCTCATTGTAAGTTCAAGACGGCCCCTAGCACCGGTTGAGTGGAATTCTTTGCTAATTGTCGAGCAACCCTACATCCATGTCTTCACTGGTCATGGGTGCGGGATTATCAACAAACATTTATTAAACTGGCAAAGTGCTCTTACAATCACTGTCATCTTTTGCCCAACAAATAGTCTCTTTAGCTCAGCTGTATACTCCTCAAATTTTTCATGCTTCTGATTTCTGTCAGAAAAGCTAGGCAGTTATAAATGATTTTTGATTACGGTATCTGTAAAATTGTTTGTTTAGCTCTCCGTAATTTTTTAATATCCCTTTTTGGAGTTGTGTAAATACGAACTCTTCTGCTTCTCCTTGAATTCGGTGTACTTGTTCGTGAGAGATTTTCTCATAAAGATACACAATCACACTTCCAAATTTTGGCAATTTTAATTTTTTTTCTGTAATTATAAATGCTATTCTGACCAGCTGGTTACAGTGCCATGATCTCATGACTTTAAAACGCCAAGTCTTCTTGCAATGGACTCGGCGAGTGCCTTTGGTTGTTTATATGTTGCGATTGCATTCTGTTAGTCTTTCGGTCGGGCACCCGATGAGAGTGATTGCAAGAATTCTTTGCGAGTTATTTCAACGTTTGTTTACGTCCATGACCAAAAGCAAGGAAACACGGATGTACCGTTGCTCGAGATCTATCAATGAATTCCGCTCAAACCGAGACTGTCTTGAACTTACAATCAGGTATGAGCAAAACTCATTGTCGAAAGACTCACGGTGACTTCAAGATGGAGAACAACAATAAAAGCATTATTCCATTGCTATGCTTACCATGTATTTGTAGGAACTTTGTCTCATGTGCATTTACTCTATATCCTTTCATTGTTTAAACCAGAATTAAAGATTCTGGAAGAAGATTTTTGACAGTGCCGGGATTCCTTAATATTAAGATTTTGGAAGATTTTGAACAATGCTGGTATCCCAGAATTACAGATTCTGGGAGGTTATACAATGTATCGAAAAGAATTATTGCTATTTCTTTTGTTTGCTTCAAAATAAGAATGAATTCTTTTTTTTTTATTAACATTAGTTTCGACTAATATTTCTTAGCATGTTTCGTGAACATAATAGGATTTCATGAATTTATACTGAATTTTCCATTCTGCATCCCTTTTCACAAACGATAAAAATTAGTCTTAAATCTTTAACCTTTCACATTAAATTGCGATTAAAATTTGTCGTTAGTTTTTTTGTGAGAGTATACTGTCTAGATTGAACCAAAACTACCAAATTTACAATGCAGGTTTCACCACAATTTTCGAATTTACAATTCTGCTATTACAATATTGCTCACGTTACAATTTTTGCATCATCAAAATTGTTCACTTTTCGATTCTGGTTTTATCAGAATTACCCACATTACAATCCTTATAAGGAAGAAACAGACGGACAGTGAAGTATGGAAATCACGAAAGTAACAGACATTTACTTCACCTACCGTTAACATTTCTTAGAAGAGAAATAAAAGATTAAGAATTAGATTTACAAATCAGAATGAAAAACTGTGCAAGACAAGACAGAATTGCAATTTCTAGTGCAAACTTGCGAATTTCTAAATTTACAGGAAAAGATTACTCGAAATATGGATAAACAGGTATGATGTAATAGCAGAGAGAATCTCTCGTATAGGGAATCTTTTTATGGACCCATGCACTGCAGGAGATACGAACTCCAGTCTTTAATAAACAATAATTACATTTTATGCATATTCATTTGAATTCCGTCAATTTGATAGGTGAACACCAATCACGTGGCATATAAATGTGAAGTTGCAATTCCCATGAAACACATTTGATCACATGTTCACGTGGCGGATTAATTTGTAAAAATAGAATCCTAATGTACATGATGTACTTTCCTGTAAATAAATTGTATTATCTTACATTTCGGTTAAAATGTAATTATAAGCATTATTTTGAAGTTTCATAAGGATTATGAAAGTGTTGACCGGGCGCACATTTTCAACATGAAGCGCTGCCGCGCTTCATTAAAAATGTGCTTCGGTCAACACTTTCATATCCCAATGAAACTTCAAAATAATGCATTCAATTCTTAAATGAAATGATATGTTGTAAATGCACATGAGACAAAGTCTCTAAAAATACATAGCACACCAAGCAATGGAACAACGCTTTTATTGATGTTCTTCATCTTGAAGTCACAATAAGGCCTTCAACAATGAGGCTTGCTCATATCTCATAGTTACTTCAAGACAGTCACTTGCACCTGTTTGAGCGCCGAATTCATTGCTAATACCAGAATTGTGTACTATTTACAATTCTATCTTACCAGAATCTTCCACGATTTGCAATTCTAGAAAATCCTGGAAAGAAAAGTATCTTTTATGGTATTAAAAAAGAATTCTTGTGTAAAAGAAAAATGTAGAATTGTCTTGAAGATTCTTGTAACAAAGCTGAAACTAAATTCTGTACTAGCTAGAAAATAGAACGATTTTGGAAATTGTGGAAATAGCAGTATTGCGTTCATATTCGTCATTCACTATTAATTTCAAAGCCATGCATATATTTCATTTTTAAAATAGATAGGGTGGGGTTAGAGTTTCACTGCAATATGGTTTTTACACTTTATGAACATTAAACATTATATACATATTGTATATACATTTTTACTTACAAGAAATTTACCAGATATCTTTATTTGAAAAGTTCAATTGAAGTTCAAAAGATTTACATGCATTATTAATCGTAAGTAATAATTCCTTATCAAAATGTAAAAGAATAATGGATGGACACTTGAAATTCAAGAGACGTATTCATGGCTAGATGTATTTTTGCAGAAATTATATCGTGCATTTTGAAACAAAACTATCATGGGAAAAATAACAAATGTCAGAAATACAATGTGTTGATACAAATCATTTTCTATTTTAATCTAGTGCAAAATTCTTAACATGATAAGAAAATATGAAGATATGCAGAGAAATCGGACAAGGCATTATTATATTATTTATCATACGTCAATATTTTTGTATAAACATGTAAACATATGCTTATTAAACACCCAACATCTGACATGTTGTAATTAAAATGATAAAATATAACATATAAAATATTTAAATTTGGAATAGTATGAAATATTGAGTTCGTTAGGCAATCAATGATGAAGAAAGT
>MJUU01032875.1:0-21432 GCA_002080025.1 Modiolus philippinarum | reverse complement strand
GCCAGCACAGAACATAGTTTATTTTGGCCCTATGGGAAATTCACATAAAAAACAATTGGCCACCATGCAGAACATCGAAAACCCTGCTTCAGTATTTTGTCAGGTGAGCGATACAGGCTCAGTGTCTGAGCCTCTAGTTTTTTCTGTCACAACATGTAGGACTAATCTGATACATAAATCATCATATGATGATTTTCCCGTTGCAAATCAAAAAGAATTTTTTAGTAAATGTTACAAATATTCAAAATAATATTTTCATGATGTAATTTAGCTTGAATTATATCTTGTGATAAGAGTACAAAACTGCTCGGAAGAAATAATATTTTATTCCTGAATTCATGTATTTAGTGAATCTGTTTCTGGGGTGTGTATATTGGGTACATCTTGGTTTCAATTTCAAATTCTGTTAGCATAACTATAGTTGATTGAATTAATGCACTCTGCGCATCATCCTTTAATTATACTAGAAGCATGCATAGTCTAATATTCTTTTCTACAATCCTGATATAGCGAGATTGAGCTTTTGCCATTATTTGTGTCCGTTTTCCATGAACTTTGCATTCAAATATATTCTACCCGGAAACCACCGAGTCACGATAGACCGCGATTGGTTCAATGTGAAAAAAGTAATGTCCGTTTCTAATCAAATACAATCGTCAACTGGGAATATACTAGTAGTTTTAAATTGGATCATGTGGGAAAACTCATTTAAACGTTACCTCTAAAACTCCTAAGCCAATTAGACCAAACTTGTTACCATTGCCAAATGATGGTCCCTTTTCAAAATAGTGACTGTCATATCGTCAGCTAATACAAGATGACTGCCAAAGGGGAACAAAGTTTAACATTGTACCAGAAGGATTTTCACTGAACCAATTGCAGACAAAATTGGTCGAAATAATCGTTGGATGTTCCAGTTTCAAAATAGTATCCATGAAATCCAAGATGGCCCACGACGGGGAACATAATTTAATATTCGACCCATCTTAGATATCCATTCAAATACTTTCTACTCTAAAACTACTTTGCCAATTGGCCAAAATTGAAAACAAGAGTCCTTGGCTGGTCCCAACTTGAGACAGTATCCGGCAGATTCTCATCATATCAAAGATATTCATCAGCCAAACTTGATCACAATAGTCATTGGAGTCCATTGGATGGCTCCTTTAAAAACTGAAGTAAGGCCCTAGTGAGAGTCTGAAGCTCTTTAAAGCCTCATGTTCTGCTATTGTGATAAGATGACATGATGTCGTGTTAAATCGAGTAAAGGTCTTGTGTGGTCGAGTTAAAGTCGGATACAGGTAGGGAAAAATCGGGTTATGGTCCGGAAGATCTTGTTTAGAAAAGAAGAAAGAATCATGTTTGTCGAGTAATGATCGAGTACTAATCGAGTTGATCTGGAAGGGACTCGGCATAAATCGAGAAGCGAATGAGTTAAAGTTGGGTAGAAGTCGGCATGATCGGATAAAATTTTGAAACTCGATCAAGACCGATCCCTTTTCGACCTCTTCACGACTACCTCGATCAGACCCCGATTGATTCCCGACCTGTTCTCGACATATAATGCACTCGACCTCTACACGATATTTTTTGACATGTCAAAAATATTCGGGAACACAGCTCGAGTTCAGCAGAGTGAGTAAGATCTCCCCGATTTGGATAGTAGACCGAACCCGAGCATTCAAGATCAGTGTCCCGATCAATGAATATTCATGAATATTCATAGATCGAGTTCGGTCGAGTTGCTTTGATCGGCGGTGTAACCCTACCATAAAGTCGAGGTACATGTGTAAGTTAAATTTTGTTTTGATTATCAAATCAAGGAACAAAGTTGATTTATATTAAGTAAGAACTACATACAGGGAAATAAATCTACTGTTACAATGTCACAATTTGTGGGTATACTAACGTCGGTTAAATTTTACAAAAATACAATGTCTTTTCAATATATTGTTACTTCTTGATATAACAACGATATACTATAAAATGAGAGGTTATTTTCGCAGATTTTGCAAAAAAAGTAAGATGTCACAATATAAAATCGTTACAATCGTTGTCATATCGTGTAACAACCTTGATGAAATTACCTAGGAAACTTTTTTCAGTAAGTATCACGAGTTTTGAAAATTGCAAATTTGTCACCCCTATGGAATACTAATAAGTGATAATAAAAATAAAAATTCAAAGATGTCAACAGTAATATGAAAAATATATTTATAAAGCAATTAATTTACTACTACTTTACAGGTAGTGTTGTTTCTCTTAAAGATGAGGTACTTTTTACCTAACCTATTGCATCCGTCCAAAGTTTTAGGGCAGATTCTTAATATATTGCACAAAGGAAATACACGTTGTAAATAAAAAAAAAGTGACAACATTAGATTAAATCATAAAAGGGACAAAATTGCTATGATCTTCATGCATGTGTTCTTTTTCCCTCATTTCTTTCATTTCCTTTTTTTGGTAAGATGTACAAAGAAAGTCCTTGCATTTTTATTCACTGTTACCCCCACCTGTCTCGCTTTCTTAAAAATCATTAACATAAAAAATGATCTAATTACAAATAACCTAAGACCTAAGTATTAGTGAATGTAATTTATGATAAGCTGCAAAACCTAATGGAGATTTTGACAAATAAGTGCTCTAATTGTCGTTTAAGTTAAACCTTACATATATTCTGTTGGTTCATTAACAGTAACTTCGGTATGCTGTTATTTACTACCACTGGGCCGATGCAACTGCTGGTGGACTGTTAGTCCCCGGGGTATTCACCAACCTAGTAGCCAGTACTTTAGTGCTGGAGCGAAAATCGATTATTTTATTTGAAAACATGCAATATCTAAATTTGCAGAAAAAATTTGGTAAAACCTAAGGAGTATCTCCATCTTGTATAGCTCTCTCCTTAGCTGATATTGGCTTTCCTTTTAAGATCCAATTGGTTATTTGTTCTCTCTCACCTATTACATATTTCGGTTTATGGATTTCCAAATGTTTTGATATGATCTTTTTGATATGATCTGCACTGAAGAGACATAAGTTGTCGAAATGTTCATATGCAGAACCTAAATTAACAGTAACTTCGGTATTTTGTTATTCATTACCACTGGGCCGATGCCTCTGCTTCCCCGAGGGTATTCACCAACCCAGTAGCCAGTACTTTGGTGCTGGCCAGAAACCCGATTTTATTTGAAATCGTGCAATATCTAAATTTCAGGAAATTTTATTAAACCTAAGGATTACTCCCTCTTCCATAGCTCTCTCCTTCGCTGATTTTGGCTTTCCTTTTTAGATCCAATTGGTTATTTGTTCTCTCTCACCTTTTACATATTTCGGTTTATGGATTTCCAAATGTTTTAATATGATCTTTTTGATATGATCTGCACTGAAGAGACATAAGTTGTCGAAATGTTCATATGCAGAACCTAAATTAACAGTAACTTCGGTATTTTGTTATTCATTACCACTGGGCCGATGTCTCTGCTTCCCCGAGGGTATTCACCAACCCAGTAGCCAGTACTTTGGTGCTGGCAAGAAACCCGATTTAATTTGAAAACATGCAATATATAAATATCAGGAAATTTTATTAAAACCGACGGAGTATCTCCCTCTTCCATAGCTCTCTCCTTCGCTGATTTTGGCTTCCCTTTTTTCTAAGTGGTTATTTGTTCTCTCTCAGCTTTTACATATTTCGGTTTATGGATTTCCAAATGTTTTGATATGATCTGCACTGAAGAGACATAAGTTGTCGAAATGTTCATATGGAGAACCTAAATTAACAGTAACTTCGGTATGTTCTTGTTGAGATGATGTGTTTTTATAATTGCTTTTTGTTTCTAAATTGGTCAAAATTAATATAATTCTCCAAATATATATAAACTTACTTTATTGTAACTTTATTGTAAACTATGATCTATATACATTTCATTATTGGACGTTTTCAACAGATTAAAAAGTACGATACTCGTTAGTTATATGAAATCATACATCAGTTACTTACTGTCAAAAATTTTTCTATCCTTTATTCTTCTCATATGAGCTATGCATATTCATCTTTTCACACCCTAAATTACCATGAACGTAAAAATGTGAAAGTCAAACGGAGTCTATAAAATGCCGTTAGACAACCAATTGTATAAATATAACAATTTAATCGCTCATGAATCTAAGATTAAACCTTTATACAATGATAAAACATGAGCTAACTGAGGAAAAAAATAATTGAAAACGGATTACAAATGATATCTTAGATATTACGTAAATGTCTATGCAATGTATTTTTACGTAAATGACAATAGCACGGTATATTTCGGTTCACAGCGATAATAAAAAAATATTTAGTTATACAACGACCGTTTATGTTAAATTGTAAAAATGCATAAACTAGTACTGCAACATTCATGGTTTCATAAAGTCTTACAAGGGAAAACACTTAAAGAAATAATTAATTTCTCAAGGGAAAAACATCTGCTTGCACATGAAAAAAAAACTTGCTTTTTAGATTTAAAAATTTACCCTTCAAATGTAAGTTGATTTTTTTATGGATTTCACTTAGTAATTAGCATATATATTGTTTTCAAAATGCATTTGTGCGCCTGGTGTTGCACTTTATTGCAATATACAGTATAATTGCTAGGACGGCAGTAACAATAACATCAGGCATAGACCAGTATACAAAGGCTATGTTTTTGTGACAGAAATGATGAAAGATACCAATTTACAGTTGTAAAGAAATTCGATTGGGATAGCAGGACTTGCAAATATCGTGCATTTTGTTTTTAGAACCTTTCAATCACATTATAAGAATGATTGCTGGTCAATACGGGGTTTCTAAGTCGTGTTCAAACCGGAATAAATTTCTGATACCATAAGAAAAAAAATCAATACCTTAATCGGGTCTGTAAGTTTCGTCATGAGACATCGTGATTTCACGATAAAATGAAATTTGAAAACGTTTAACGCCAAAATATTACGTTTTCAGATAATGACGTTCGATTTTTTGTTTGAAGCGTCATGTGTGTTTGTTAAAGATATAACTTCCGGGTACAATTTATGTACCCGGAAATTCCAAAATTGAACGACAGTTAGAGACCCTATTCATTGAGAGGGAAACAACGGCAGTAGAATACCGAAGGAATAAAGGAGTGAAATTTACAAAAATCGAAGTCTAAAGGTATGGCCAAAACGAGAACACAGAAAACAAGGACATTAGACACAGAAAACAATGACGTTAGACAGATACAAAGCAAAGAAATAGAAATCACAACATTCAAAACAAAGGCACTCAGTGTGTGAACTCCAGTGAAACTTAGAGTGATATCAGGTGCTCCGGAAGGGTAAGCATGTCCTGCTCTGTTCACTAATTAATGAACACTGTTGAGCTAAGGGTGGTTTATATACAATCTATTGTAGCGCTTCAGGTTAATTGTTTTTCGTCAATTAAAATAAAAATTGATTTAAGACTTGTCATGTATAATTCTAAGTGTATACTTTAATTTCATAAATATTGTTTCTATGTGGTATATATTTATTTCAATATATCAAGAATCAAGTCACTCCGTTTCAATGGTATTTGAGGCGATCGTTTCGCCTTCAATTACACTAGAGTTTCTATCCCGAAAGTCCCGTATTTGAAAATAAATATTATTTCAGATAACCGTTATTGTTTGTTAGAAAACCGAAAAAGACGCAATTTTAGCTTTAAACAATTGTAGGTTGCTTATCTCGTTTTTGGAATATAAGCGATTAGAATTTGGCACAAAACTAAACTCCTGTGAATTTTTTTAAAGGTTAAACATAAGCAACTTTTATCGTTGAATGAATGTAAAAAATAAATAGGATTGAATGAGATTTTGTTAGAATGTAAAAAAGTGAAGTTGTAAAACAAAAATGGGTTTTCATAGGCAAGAATTATAATGCTTTTGAATGGACAATACCAGAAATGTTTGAAAGACTGACAAAAATTCCAAAACCTGACCAGCGAACACCCTTTTGTGACTCAGAGTTTAACCCTACCGCTGGCTGTTGCCAGTGCCGGTACCAAGTCCGGCTATCCCGAGTTCCTATCGTTATCTTTGTTTGTCTTTTGTCATTTTATTGTTTTTGTTGTGCAGTTCCCTGGTTGATTGTGATATGTGATTGTAATGTTCGGCCATTGTAAGTGTTTCCTGTTACCCTTCCTTCATTAATTGTATTTTTTTTTCAGAATATTATGGTTTTTAAAACACTTCTTAGAATGTTTAACATGTTTTACAATCGCATCTTTGGTGAATTCTCAGTTTTATTTGACATAACAACACAAACTGGATGCCTGACATAGGATCAAAACGAAAGCGGTGCTTTCGAATCGTGATTGTTACCGGAAAAAGTCTTACTATACAAAAAATCAAAACCGTAATACATCGACAGGAATCACTAATAAATGATCAATGTTGAGCTATGGGTGATTTATATTTAATCTATATGTTGCTCTTCAGGTTAATTGTTTTTCGTCCATTAAATTTTGGTTAAAGAATTGCAATGTAGGAAAAATTACAAGACTCTTCAATTTAATAAATATTATGATCAAGGGACTCCCGCTTACTGGTATGTGAGGCAATTATTTCTGTCTTCAATAACACAAGGGTTCATACACTGGAGAGCATCGTATTCTCTATCTCCCTTGTTCGAAACTCAAACATAAAAAAGATATCACTTTTCATTGGATGACCATATGATGGAATAGTAACGTGACAAGATGTAATGTAAAGAAGATGCAGGAAATACCAGCAATGAGAGTGGTAGTTAAATAATAAAAGCAAACAACGCATCAAAGAATTTACAAGAGAAATACAAATTTAAACAGCGGTAGGAACATAGGACAGGCGGACATGGTAAATGTACAGGAACTACTTAAAGAAAACGTTAGGATTAAACCAGTTTTTGGCTACCAATACCCCTTTCTTTATCACGTTTTTCTTTAATGTAAAAAAAAACATGCGAATGAAACTCATTCAGGAAGAAAAATAACTACAATGCTACTTTCTTGAATAAGAAAGAAGGGAACAAAACGTAATTTAGAAAGATGGGTCCAAGCTGGATGGTGGGCAAACGAGATAGGTTTGTTGGAAAAAAACACTCCCACTAACCAACGAAACATCAAACTAAAACTTTTCGAAGAATTTGGTGAAGAATTATCATGTATTTCAATAGACATCGGCAGTATCATTGAAAGGTCAGTATTCATAAAGTTTGCACTTAGAATAAATTTCAGCCTAGCGTGTGTGGTAAACATTGTTTTTCAATTCTCAGCAGTTGGTAAAATGTGCAAGCGACAATTAACCAATGGGGCAGAAGAAAAGATATGACCAAAAACAAAAGCAGGAGAACTAATGTCAGATTAAAAGGTATGATAAAAGGGCTTCCTGGACCACAACAGAACTAGTTGTCTTTTTGTAGAACATTAACGCAGCAAAACAAGAAATAAATGAAAGACGGGTGCAATTAGCAAACTTTTTGGAGGGGTTTGATTTTTGCAGCAAGACCCAATATTGGCAATTGCATATAAAATTAACTTCCAAAATTTAAAGTATAAGCGTCTTGTACGTTTTGGAGTTTATATAGTTTTAACAAATAAATTCACAGCATGCACTTATAAATCCCGAGTACATAATCTCTACAAATAGTATCATATATATTCTACAAATAGTATCAAATATGTACACCGACACAATCTCTACAAATAGTATCATATATACTCTACAAATAGTATCAAATATGTGCACCGACACAATCTCTACAAATAGTATCATATATGCTCAACAAATTGTATCATATATGTACACCGACACAATCTCTACAAATAGTATCATATCTATTTAAATTTAATTCAATTTATTTCGCTTGACGAGTAGGTCGATAGCATTTGTCTCGTCAACTCTCTTACCTACACACATGGGAATCCGAATAAGATATGTAGTTAACTGACTGGATGTTATTTGTGTATTACATGATATAAATAATAAAGTAGAGACGAAGGGCAAGTGCCCAACGTTTTTGAAACATCTTCTTTGATTTTCTGCATGATTGTCCCTTAATTGAAGGCCGTAAGGCCGAAACCTTGGACACCCTTATATATTTATTTACGTTTTTTACCTTAAAGTTTTGGAATTCTTTTATTTTTTTGGTTTTGTTTAAATGTTACTTTGTGACCATTGCACAAGGTAATTGCATAGATACTGTCACTCCTACAAACCTGGTTCACGGTTAAAAAAATACATAATACTTAATTAAGAGCAATAAATATGCACTCAACATTAGTGCTGGAAGCACGAATAAATAGTTAATGAATACTTGAAGTTAAAAATCCAAAGATATATAAACAAAAGGAAGCTCCCGACAACCCCAACCAACACGAAAAGGACCGAAAGGCATATCAGTTTGTTAAGAAGGGCGAAAACATCTATTAATGGAGTCAATAGAACATACTATCACATAGGTGCGCACGAGTAAGTTTCTCCTCCATTTCAAAATATTAAAGAAAATAGTGTGGTAAATTTAGCAATACCAGTATTTATTTACGCCAATACCGATATCTATGTAAAGAATTCGTATCAAGGGTGCTAGTGAATGAACTTGATTTTAATTTACCCTTTTTTCCCTCTCCATTGGCCAAAAGGAAAAAAATCTTGAGAAAGCACAGAAATCGAAATAAAATAGACTTCTTATACACCATTCGTCAACATCATACATAGACTTGAATCAGCTTTTACATAAATCTGGACGTCTTTCATAAATAAAACTTAGCGACTAACGTATGACCTTTCGATTTCAAGTTTCAAATACTACAATTTCCAATTTCGGACAGTGATATCCTACAATGGCTTTTCATTTGATAGCTTATTCGCTTATGTCGGGCCTGTAGCATGTGCAGCGATTATGTAAACAAAGCAAAATTACTGTTTCATAATTGTGTACCCCTACGTTATAATCAGCAACCGCTGCATTTGTCACTACAATTTTCTGTCATTACCATTATTTTATCCATCTAACATCATTATTTTTTGTGTTCTTGTTTTGGCCATGTCTTTGGACTTCGATTTTTGTAAATATCGCTCCTTTGTTCCTTCGGTATTCTACTGCCGTTGTTTCACAGATGATCATAGTGTTTCCATTTCAAAAATGAGAATACAAATTTTCGAGTACATACAATGGCTATCGCCAAATATGACTTATGTCATATTTTTGACGGGCAATGGATAACAGTAATTGTAAATGCACCCTGAAAGTTAAATATATGTTTGTTCAAGATCCTGCGCCCATAACAAGAAATGACATGGATGTAGCGTTGTTTGATATATAGCAAAGACTTGCTCTCAAACCGGTACTAGGATCCGTCTTCAATTTACTATGAGTTATGAGCAAAGCTCATTGTTGAAAGTTCATGGTGACTTCAAGATGAAGAACAACATTAAAAGCATTATTTCTTTGCTTGGTTATAATATGTATTTATAGAGATTTTGTCTAATGTTTATTTAAAATATACCTTTTCATTGGCAGTTTGCCCGATGTCATTAATCTGGGGATAGTATTGTTTTAATTCTTGTATAATACATAGGCAAACGAATACCGAAGCAAGAACGAGAAAATGGGAAATTCTAAAATCATAAATCCAAAATCACGGCAATTCAAAGCAACACAAATTGAGACAGTATGACAAAGACAAAATAAATAAACAAAAAAGAACAAGAACGTCACAAAACTAAAGCACTAGCAGTGTGGACCCCTATAAAAACTGAGGTATCATCAGGTGCTCCGGAAGGGTAAGCATGTTCTGCTCCACGCGTGGCACCCGTCACACTGCCAGTGAAAAGTCCGGTATTGTCACAGTCGGTGTTAGACTGTCCGATAACAAACTCTGGATCTACCCAAAGATATCTGTCCTCATTTGTGAAACCGAAACATTGTAATGGTCTGTCAAATCGTGGTGACGACCGTAAAACTTCTGTAGTGACAATTGCAACAGTGACTGAACATACCCTTGATGTATAAGCTTTCGAGACAGTAATTTCGCTCTGTTGACAAAATCGCTGTACAAACTACAGGCACGGCAATAGCGAATGAGTTGTGAAATGTACACGCCATATGCCGGAGAAGTGGGAATATTACTGCTCAAAAACGGGAAGTTCACTATTGGAAAGTCGAAATCATCACGCTTGTCGTAAAGTTTTTTTTCAGACGTCCAGAGTTGTCAGTGTAGAGGTATAGGTCCGGGTATGATGCTGATGATGGTGTATCAGTGGTCTCTTTAATTTCTAGTTCATTTGGGTATATAAGATGAAGGTTATCCTTGAATTGAGGATTGTTCAATGAAAGAACATCATCTATATAACAGAAACTGAAATTAAAGGATTTGGCTAGCTTATTGTCTTTTTTCTGAACTAGCCCTTGTATGAACCTGGCTTCATACGAATAAAGAAACAAATCTGCTAAAAGTGGCGCACAACTAGTCCCCATAGGTATCCCTATTGTCTGCTGGAAAACTTGTCCTCCAAATTCTACAAATATGTTATCAATCAAGAATTCCAGCATTGCAATGACATCCTCCTCTGCATACTTTTTGTGTGAATCAGTGTGATGTTTAACAAAATATGCCCCATCTTTACCTATCACTAAAAATGAATATCTTCTTTCACCCTTTTTTATTACAGAAAGACTGATGTATTAAATCCCAGAGTACTGACTTAAGCTTATCGTGTGGAAGAGTAGTATAGAGAGTAAAGAAATCAAATGTTCTGACACTGTTGCAGTGGTTGAGTTCAGTTGAAGATAGATATTCCAATAAGTCTTTTGAGTTTTTGAGAATCCACATCAGATTCACTCCACTTGTTGAGTATACTTTATCACTATATATCTTGAGGCCATCTTTGACTGCAGTAAGTAATGAAGTGAGGAGCTCAGAAAGGGGTTTTGTTGTGCATTTGGCAGACCCAGCAATGTATCTCTGTTTGTAAAAGCATTTATGTAATTTAGGTACCAAGTAGATACAATGGTGAATAAAAGGATATGGAGTAAATGCACATGAGACAAAGTCTCTACAAATACATGGTAAAAAGCAAGCAAAGGAACAACGCTTTTATTGTTGTTCTTCATCTTGAAGTCACCATGAGGCCTTGAACAATGAGCTTTGCTCATACCTCATAGTAAGTTCAAGACGGCCCCTAGCACCGGTTTAAGCGGAATTCTTTGCTAATTGTCGAGCAACGCTACATCCATGTCTTTCTTGGTCATGGCTGCGGGATTGTCAACAAACATTAATTAAACTGGCAAAGTGCTCTTACAATCACTGTCATCCTTTGCCCGACAAAAGCACTAGTGTCTTAAGCTAGTGGACAACAAGGCAGGTTGTTGTTCTCTTCAATCAAACTAATACCAAAGGAAGACAATACTGATTTGTGAATTTGATTATAAATGTCACAAAATAGTAAAAGGACAATAACCTCACATATGAAAAAAATCTTCTTTGATTGGTTAATAACGTAAGTATCTTTGTAATTGTCCGGAAATTTTGCAACCGGATATTGATGAATTGATGAATGTGTCTTTTTTGGGTTGCCAAATTGTTCTCTGCATTTTTATGACAAATACCATTTATTCCAATTCAACAAATATATATCAGAACATTTGATTGGTCAAATCTGACTGTCAATTACTTTAAGTACACTCATCGGACAGAATAGGCTCCCTGTCTAGTCTGGTTCCTTAAAAAACTATTTCAATAAAAAATAAGACACGAAACTTGTTTGATTCATCAGAATCGAAATAGCGTGCATTTTTTCAATGTCCGGGGGCATCAACCCTGAATTGACGGTCAAAAATTTCCGTTTACTACCTCAACATAAAAATGTAAGTTATTGCTTAAAATGTTTGGTTAATACTATGATACATTCAAAATTTTAATGAATGGCGCAATGATACGAAATATAATAAGCACTTTCGGTAGTGACAAGATGGTGGCTCGAGAAAGGCTGACCATAGATTCAAAATGAATGTGAATTAGAGAAACAAACTTAAACAAATCGTTTTCTGTGTACTAATAAAATCTGTGGCTTCATTTTAGAAATAATCGTCATAAACGGAACAAAAAGGTTGGAAACGATTTAACAATCATAGAACCTGTAACATACATACTTACAATAGATGCTTGTGAGATCGGCATTACCACTACTGTTCCGTAATCTGTCAATTTATCTTGGTAATGCCCATTTTATAAACTACTATTTTGTTTATTTCATTGAAGAATAATTTATTTTATGTGTGGTTTTACAACAATCTCTAAACAAGACAATTGTCTCGAACGCATTTTCAGTCAATTCTTTTAACTTTTGTAATATTAATAAATACAGAAAATGACTTAATACATGGGACATAACTAACGCGAGTAGAGAGATTATATTCAATGTATTTTTATATATGAACTTTACAAAACAGTTTTTTTTCAAATTTGTTTCCACAGTTATAAACATTAATAATTGCAACTATAGTTCTTTACATTTTCCAGAAATTTACTCCAAAATTATATACTTCCTGTCAATCGAAGTACATTAAAGTAAGTAGTTGGACAAACTCCTTTTCTTTACAAGCGAACATTAGAGATATTAATTTTCCTATTGAATTATAAAGTTATTCCATTTTTTTATGAAATGTATGTAAACTTTCTGTTTTCTTAGTAAGTATGCAATTGTTTTAAACAGGACTGTCCTTCGTGGATCCAAAATACTTCTTTCAAATATTCGAATGTCAACGTTTTCAAACGTCATTATTTTTCAGCTTTTTTGTTTTCTCTAGTTAAAATCTTAGTGACTTCTTTAATGAATTGATATGCAAACGTATTTTTAATACAATCAATTATGTTTAACAGTTTGCTATAGAAACACACTTTGATGGGAATGGAACTACACGATAGTTCCACGAAAGGAGAATGTTACTAAAGGTCTTTAACCTTGATCAAGTAAATTTGGATTTAGTTCTATGTGCATTTGTGTTCGTAAACTTTCGTGTATCCTTTTATATAAGCCCAAACTCTTTTTTCATTTGAAGTACACAAACAAACGAGAAATATAATCATTTCTGAAACATGCAATGTCAAATAATAGTTCTGCCGAAAAAGATGTATTTTCCAATTTGTCACATTAATCAATTAGGAAAAAATTCGGAATGCAAAGAGTTGAAATAAAATATTAACTCCCGACTTAAAATTTCAAAATAATTTAAGATAATCATAAAAACTTACCCCTTTTTACACTTCCGGTTGAAAATTTTGCTTTTCGAAAAAGAATATTGTGCTCAGAAGATTTTTTTTTTTGTTTTTGAATTTTTTTATTTCCTAAAAAGATATCTTTGCCCTAAGGTGCTCCTCTCCTTTTCAGCCAACAGTCAGTCATTTAGAACCATCATTAATGTTAGAGTATATAAGTTTACTCCCAAACTCCCACTTCGCGCCAGTTTACGACAAATCAAAACCACGTGTGAAACTTGCCATAAATTTATCGATTAGCGTCTTAATCTGTGTCTGGTTGGTGTTTGATCACCGTAGAAATTGTTTCTATTAGGTATTGATGAAGTTCTAAACATCATATAACAATCATCGGCGAATCATGTTGCAACCGAATATTAATCACTTACATTCAATCTGTCTATATTAATCCGATTACTATTTATATTTTGTATTTAATATTGTTGGACATCCTCTTTGTAATATGTTTTATTTGATTACTTATTAATGTTAACAGTGGTGTTTATATGTGACAATGAGTTTTTTTGTTTTGTTAAGGGTGTGAAAGAGAGAATTATTCTTCTCGTGCTTTTGCATTTAAACTCAAGCCAACCCCAAAAATTATTGAAATATTCTTCTTAACAAATGTCATTTGTACAGTTATTATTCAGAGACCAAATAATATATTTTTGTTTTCTTTTAATAAATGCATGTTCAACATTTCATGTTTGTCACTAAGACTTTCCCCATTCCGTTTCTACATTTATTAATGTGAGACCTTTTTTGCCAAATATATGTATGTTCCTTTTTGAATGATAAAAACGAATTCAGGCTGTATTTTCTATCTTATAAATTTAAACAAATTAAGATAATCATTAAAACCTAACCCTTTTATACACTTCCATTTGAACGTTTTGAATAGAAATTTCCGTCTGTTTTCGAAAAAAGAATATGGTGCTCAACATTTTAGATTCAGGGTTTCTTTAGTTGTAACTGTATTTACGTTTAAGGCGGATAGGTAGTCTTCCGCCGTTTTGTTTTGTGAATTATTTTCTGTTTTTTTTTTTTCAATATGCAAATATTTTCATTCACGATGAAATATTTCAGAATGCCAGAAGACAAATTGAATAAATGCAGATGGATTTTGCTGATTAAAGGTGACAACATTATTTAGAGCAGAATTGTTTGAAAAGGGGGAATAATCGAATAAAATATTTTACTGGTATTATAATTCTTTACTCCAAATAAAAATTCTTCAAACGAAAGCGGTACCCGGAGTTTTTCTTTACAATTTTGAAAATATTTTAAAGAGGTAATTCATGAGTAAATAGAAAAAACCCATTGATTGGTTTTCCCTGAAACAAAAAATTGCCTGATTTTCCCTCTTTACTAACAAGTAATAATTTATCTTTTTAGCACTGGGTCGATGCCACTCCTGGTAGACTTTTAGTCCCCGCGGGTATTCACCAGCCCAGTAGCCAGTACTTCGGTGCTGACCCGTAAGCCGATTCTATTTGGATTTACATGTAGATCATATTGGTTATTTGCTCTATATCTGTTTTGGGGTGGTATATTAATATATCTGATAGGTTACATGTGGTTCGTAGACCTGATCTTGAACCTGATCTGCAATATTGAAATGATATGGGTAGAAATTAATTTAAAATTACATAAATTATTTATTTGTGCTGTCTATAGACCGCCGGGTTCTGTGAATCCATTTTGGGAAAATTTTCATGCGTCAGTTGAAAAAGCTTTAGATATATCAAGTCGAGTTTTAAAACCAGGTGATTTCAATGTCAATTTAATGGTTGAAACCAATCATCGTTTAAATGTGCTTGTGGACAATTTCAATCTTCGAAATTGTATATCCTAACCTACCCGTTTTAATAATTTGTTAGATCCTGTTATATTTTCAGATGAATGTGATATACAAAATGCTATTATCATACAAGTTTATCGATCTGTAAGTGATCACGATGCCACTACAGTTTCGATTGCAATTCCAGTTAATATTGAACAGAAATATAAAATAGAAATATGGCTGTATAATCAAGGCGACTTTCCTAAATTAAATTCAGAAATATCAAGATTTGACTGGGAACATTCCTTGGTGAAGAACTAGCTAAAGATATCATGGTAGATAAATTTTCAGATAGATATATAGCCTTAGCCAAGAAATATATTCCTACGAGAACTGTTACCATTAGACCAAGTGACAAACCTTGGTATATTTCAGAAATACGTAGAGAAATGAGAACCAGGGATAGGTTACACAAGTTATTTCGGCGAACGAATAAGGAAACTATTTTTTCACGATTTAAAACACAACGAAATAAAGTCAATAACATGATAAATCATGCGCGTGAATTATTCTTTATAAATGCTAATGACCTTCTCGATGACAATAGATTAAGCAACCCAAAACCCTATTATTATGGAAATTAGTTAAATTTTTATGTAATGGATTAACATTTTGTGACTATCCCACCTTTAGTCGAAAATAATACTGGCAACTTAGTTATATCTGATAAGGAAAAGTCAGATGTCTTAAATAATTTCTTCTGTTCAATATCTGATATTCAAAATTCTGAACAATCAACCCCTGTTTTTGACAAACGCACAAATCAAAATATAGATATTGAAACAATTACCGCTGGCGAAATTAAGGACGTTCTCGAAACCCTAACATTAGGAAAAGCAGTGGGGGCGATAAAATAAGCCATAATTTATTAAAGAATACTGCTGATAGTATATGTAAACCATTACAATATATTTTTAATTTTTCTCTTATTCACGGCAAATTTCCTGATAAATGGAAATTGGCTGTTGTTATTCCTCTTTTTAAGAAAGGCGAAAAGTCCGATCCTACAAATTACAGACCTATTAGTCTGCTGAGTTGTGTAGGGAAAGTTTTTGAGAGAGTGGTCTACAAATACATATACAATTTTCTGTTACAAAAATCGTTACTGTATAAATATCAATCTGGTTTATGCAAAAACATTCTACAGTTTATTAACTTATTGAAATATATCACAATATTTGCATAGCATTAGAAAATAGAAATATTGCTTGTACCATTTTTTGTGACATTTCCAAGGCATTTGACCGTGTTTGGCATAAAGGTTTATCGACAAAAATAGAAACATATGGTATATCTGGAAACTTATTATCGCGGTTAAAAAATATCTTAGCGATAGAACTCGGAAAGTTTTTATAGGAAATTGTTCTTCTGATATTGGCAAAATAAAAGGGGGAGTACCTCAAGGGTCAGTTTTGGGTCCTTTGCTGTTTTTAATATATATTAACGATATTGCTGATACAACAGAGAGTTTAGCCAGATTGTTTGTTGATGACACATCCTTATTATATATTTCGAATAGTATTACTGATATAGAAACCAAGCTTAACTCTGATCTCCAAAAGATAAAAATATGGTCCGAAAAATGGCTTGTGAAATTTAATCCAAGCAAAACTGAATGTGTTATGTTTACTACTCAGAATGTTATAAACCCCCCTAATATAACCTTTAATGGCGAAAATATTCACATTTTAGAAAATTATAGGCATATTGGTGTGACCTTTTCCTCAAACTGTAAATGGACAAGTTATATTCAAAGTGCCTCACTAAGAGTGTCAGTTTTAAGAAAATTTAAATTTAATCTCATAATCTAGAAAAAATCTATTTCACTTATTCTTCCAATTTTAGAATATGCTTGTGAACTTTGGGATGGGTGCTCCTTGCAAGATAAAACAAAACTTGAACAAATTCAAAACAATGTAGCTAGAATTGTCACAGGATTGCCGAAATTTGCCAGTATTGAGTCTTTATACTTTGAAACTAGATGGGAAACTCTTCAATCTCGGAGGAATAGAAGAAAACTTTAATTATTTCATAGAATAAAAAACAAGAATTGCCCGTTATATTTAATTGATTGTTTGTCTCCATTCTGTCGTGTTAATGTAGAAATCTGAGAGTTCAAAACGAATTCCAAGCTCCTAGGCATCGATTAGAGCTGTATGCTAACTCCTTTCTTTCCATCAACGATTCGCAGTTGGAATAATTTGAATGAATCCATGAAAAATATTGCTTCCTATGAATTGTTCAAGAAACATTTAATTAATGAATTAAACTTAATGAAACCCCCAAAATTTTATTCTGCTGGTAAAAGAATTCTAAATATTTTACATACCCAATTAAGACATCGGTCAAGTAGTTTAAATGCTGACCTGTTTCGTGTAAACCTAGTTTATGATCCTGGCTGCTTCTGTGGACATGTGTTAGAGGATTCAATACATTTTTTTTCTGGAATGCCCACTTTAAATATGTCCTCGTGTTGAACTTATAACAAAATTAAATTTTGTTGACATTGATATTGAAATCTTGCTTTTTGGTAGCGATTTATTGATTTATTTTTTGGCCGTGCAGCAGTAGAACTTTATTGTTGTCTATAAAAAAGTGTATTATATATTTGTTATCATATCCTGACGTTTTCATATTCATATTGCATTTCATGTACAACTGTATTATCTGGAAAGGAGTTGTAAGTTGTGAAAACTTGTTTCCAATCCAGTGTTGTAATTTTATAACAATAAATATGTTTAAACTACCTCTATATCAGTTTTTATACATCGTTGAGTTAATGGTTTTCCAAATGTTTAGATTTTATCTGCAGTGATGAGACATAAGTTGTCGAAATGCGCATACGCAAATTAAATTCACAGTAACTTCAGTATTTAGTTATTTATTTTAAAATCATTTCAAAATGTTATTGTTCGACTAAACAATTTAATACCGAATTTACTGTGAATTTATTTTCTGCATATGCGCATTTCATCAACCTATGTCTCTTCAGTGCAGATAAAATTGACTAGCCAATTTTTGTTAGAGTTAAGCCTCTTTTTTCATAGAATTTTGCTAAATTAACTTTGTGGACGCTAATTCCCCAACATCTTTTAATGGATTTCAACCAACCTTTTCAGGATTATTGACCATCATGCTTAGTTTTGCATATTGTCTTGCCAATTTTTGTTGGAATTATATTCCTTTTTATCATAGAATTTTGAGAAATTAAGTTTGTAGACGCTAATCCTCCCATATCTTTCATTTGATTTCAACCAAATATTCAAATGCAATGGCAACATATTAAGATAAAAATCATCACCAGGGAGATGTGTTAGGGGGGACATTTCTTTTTTGTATCAAAAACATACTTCTATTTTATTCTGTAACGGATTTTACACATATTTCTGTTTAAGGATTTCCAAATGTTTCGATTGATCTACACTAAAGAGATTTGATCTACACTAAAGAGATTTGATCTACACTAAAGAGAATTGATCTACTCTAAAGAGATTTCAGCTGTCAAAATGACATATGAATAAGAAAATAAATTCTGAGTAACTTCGGTACTTTGTTATTAAAAAAACACCTTTATTGTTTAATTTCAAAGCCAGTACATTTTGTATCAAAAGAAACACTTTATTAAGAAATTCTTAAATTTTTATATATTAATTAACATTTTATTTTTTCCTAAAAATATATATATCAGTAAATTTTTCGTGACCATTCAGCAGTTTTAAATTATTTCTACAGACCAACATTATCTCGGATTTCTGTTAAACACTTACATGACCTATGGAAATAATGGGTATTTTTAAAAATAATAGGCCCGAGAAAAATTTGTTGACGATTCTAGGTATATAAACATACACATGAATGTATCGATTGTCGACATCTTTTGCATGTAAATTACGCCTAATTATGTTTTTGTCTTATTCTTTTTTTCAAGATTGTGGTCTTGGAGTTAGTAGGTTTCCTGTTTTGGGTTTTATTTCTATGTTTATTTTGCTATAGGGGAAACGGGGCAGAGAAAGGGGATGTTTGAGTACCTATAAACTGGTTAAACACTAACGCTAGCTCTTGCTAGTGCCGGTTCCAAGTCCGGCTATATTCCGAGTTATTATCGCTGTCTACATTTATCGTTTTCTTTTTATTGTTTTTCTTGTGCAGTTCCCTTGTAAATTGTAGTAAGTACCGGTAATTGCAATTTTCAGGCATTTTAGATGTTTCCTTTTATCTTCTGTTTATTAATTACTAAGAGTTAGAATTTTTACGAAAAGCTGAAAGACACGAGTTTGTTCATTATTTTGTCAATATGGTTAAACGAAAATCTATTAACGCGAACACATGTTTGTTTGATTTAGGAGTGTTTTTCAAATTACCAAAGTACTACGAGTATGAGTTTACTCTTTATTTATTGTGAAAACTGCTTCAAGATTATAGTATTAAATCAAGTACCCATCACAATTTTTTATTTGATCTTTATTATTACAATTCCTTTGTTTGGCTATTAAAATATCATAAAACAAATACTTTACCGAAAACATTTTTGTAGTACCATATTGGTTTGTAACCGTTGTTCCATTGCTTGCTTTAATCGTGTTTTTGTAGAGACTTTGTCTCATGTGCATTTACTTCATATCCTCTCATAAGTAATTGATGGGACATAACTTTAAATTGATGTTTGTTTTTCCAAAATGTGACCTTGTTTTTTGATCCTTCGGTATTCTACTACCATTATATTTTACGACCAAAATAATGATACAAAATGTTGGTGGATTACGATTCAAGATATATTCTAAATAAATACAATAGAAACCCCAAGTTGCATAATAAACGGTAACGATCGTCATGTTGTACACGTGTTTCAAGAGGTAACCTCTCATCAGCAGCATTAGAATAAAAAACAATATGGAAAGCCATAATCTAAAGGTTGTTAAAAAAGGAAGTACTCATTACCAATTTCATAACTGTATCTATAAATGATAGGTTTTGTAATCAGCTCAGCGTGAAAGAAATGGTGATACACAATTCCTTTAAGAACATAATACACGATTTTTAACATAAAAATAGCCACAATAGGCTTTTATTATAATTATTAACTAAAGGCCTTTGTTTTTATCAAAAAATCCGATAATGAAGTGATTTTACATTGTATAAGTCTATGTTTTAATAATAAACTAGTGACATAACAATTTTATCCTCAAAAATAAAGTTACAGAGCCAGAGGTTAAACTTACATATATATGCACGTTCTGCATAACAACAATTATTCCAAAAGTAAATATAAATGTATAGTAGTAACAAGAGGACTATTTTTACTTAAGAAAAATACATTGATAATCATCCAAAATTTCATGTAGCCTGTTTTCTTTTTCACTATTTATCTAAGTCTCATTTCAATAGGTAGTCTTATAAATGTAATTATATTGAACTGAGATTTTGTCTGCAGTCAAAGACTGGCATCAAACATGCTATGAAACTTTTTATGTCTGAAGTGACATAAATCACATGTTGATACTTACAAAATTCGACAGATTTATTGGAAGATCTTTAAGGTAAAGTAAGTGAGAACCGAACCGTCAATCCAAAAGCGAACAATCCAAGGACAATGGCAACACCGGTAACAGAAAAAAGGAAAAAAAAAAGCCGAGACACAACATGGGTACAGCACAGAAAAGAAAAATGAAGACACACACACACACACAAAGATGAACAACACGGACCCAATAAAAAACCATGGGTGAGATCAAGTGCACCGGTAGAGTTAGCATCTCCTGCTTCTTATAAGACACCCGCCGTGTTGAACATGTCAAATCCGGTAGTAAAGTCAATTCCGGTAGAGGAAACAACAATTAAGTTCTAAAGGGAAAAATCTGTTGTCATGTGGGAAACAGATATCCAATAGCGGTCCACAAGATGGTGATGTCTACCGTAAAACTTCTGGAGGGATGACTTCAAGTTTTGGGTAACATACCCTTGTTGAAGTAGCCTATTTGTGAGCAACCGGGCTCTATCAAGGAAGTCGCTGTATCGAACACAGACTCTTGAATAGCGAATGAGCTGGGAGATGTAAACTCCATATGCCGGCGCTGTTGGGATGTTGCTACAAAGAAAAGGGAAGTTTACTATTGGAAAGGTGAAGTCATCGCGTTTGTCGTACAGCTCAGTTTGAAGTCTCCCTCTGTTTTCAAATTCAATTCGAAGGTCAAGAAACGAGGCTGATGTAGAAGTGTCTGTGGTATCCTTAATTTCGAGCTCTTTTGGATAGATCAAATGAAGAAAATCACCAAAGGGTTGTTTAGCGACAAAATATCATCTATATAACGGAAGCTAAAAT